>OZ025873.1:408624-426124 GCA_964019415.1 Ianthella basta | reverse complement strand
CATTCCTTTTCTCGTTTCCATTCCTATTCCCGTTCTAATTCCTATTTCCATTCCCATTCCTCTTCCCATTCCATTCCTGCAGGCACCAAACGATACATGGCTCCTGAGGTGTTGGATGAGACCATCAACATCACTGTGTTCACTTCGTTCAAGCAAGCAGACATGTACTCTCTGGGTCTTGTGCTGTGGGAAATGTCACAGCGATGTGTGACTAACGGTGAGAACCCCAACCAGCAGATTAGTGCTGTGTGTGTGTGTGTGTGTGTGTGCGTGTGTGTCGTGTGTGTGTGTGTGTGTGTGTGTGTGTGTGTGTGTGTGTGTGTGTGTATGTGTGTGTGTGTGTGTGTGTGTGTGTGTGTGTGTGTATGTGTGTGTGTGTGTGTGTGTGTGTGTGTGTGTGTGTATGTGTGTGTGTGTGTGTGTGTGTGTGTGTGTGTACGTGTGTGTGTGTGTATGTGTGTGCATGTCGTATGTGTGTGTGTGTGTGTGTGTGCACATGTATACTCTGTGTGTAGTGTGTAAGTTGTGTTGTGCGTACGGGAAAAAATGGTAAGATCAATCGATCATGAATAAGGCAAACACGCGCCTGTGATACAATACATACATGAATGAATTGAAATGTTTCAGTTTAATACAGGAGAGAAACAAGTCTAGTCATCAGTATGTTTGAGAATTGCACATAACAAATAGTCTAATAACCCACCCTGCCCTCAGATGAGGCAAGGGGGATGTCACTGATGAACTCGCATGGCCTTTTTGATCTGGATCCTCTGATGGCCATGATTGCAGCTCTGATCGATGCAAATGAGGTCCTACATCAGAGTCAACCCATCACTTGGGAGTAGTGGAGTTTTCTTCTCTCTGCAATGGCGCCGGCAATCCTTTTGAAGCAAACAGTGCACTCTCCATGCCCCCCGTAGTCGACAGGACTAGGGGGGTGAACACTCTTCGTTCAACTTCCCTCACTCTTTCACCATACTCTGTCTTCTTCATTCCTTCGTGCATTCTGTACAGGGCTGCCAGGTCTCTGTTGCGATAGGTGGGAGGCATTTGGGTGGAAAACCCTTACGTCATAGAAGGCTTCCTGACCTCCGGAAACCGTTCACTCTGGTGTCTAGTCTCGCCTCGTCCTCCCTATTTGCCACACACTGAGAAGGGAGTGCCACATGCTCATGTTGAACTCACATTCTGTATGTTCCAGCCGTAGCGCAAACAGATGGCATCCCCAAAGGCACCCTTGCTGAGGCAGAAACTGTGCTCATCAATAGGGAGAGTGGAAATCCATGATGAGGCACCTGTCTCGCTAGCACAGTCAAGCAATCTACGTGCTGCTGGTTGGAGCTGCTCGTGGATTTTCTGTGACTCCTCCATTTGGCTTTCAATCTTGGCCTTTCTCGCTGCAGCCTTGGCCAGTTTTTTGCCATAGGGTCTGTTGTGAAGGTACTTTCCTGTGCGTCGATTGAATTCACCAGGGGGGCTGTCACCTGTTTTGATGCCTCCTACTCATAGTCGCACACCGCGACTGGGTTCACAAGACCCATTACCCCAGTCTTGCCGGGAAGGCCAGTAGAGCTCTCTCCACTTCCGAGCAAGGTGATCGTCCAGTCAATGCAGGAATTGACTTTTGGTGGATGACATCCTCCAGAGGCTGAAGGTAGTGACCACACTGTGGAATGGTTCTAAGGAGATACGTAGGTCCATTTGTTCCTACGTCCATGCACAAAAGCTGCATGCCCAGCTTAGGGCTGACTGACAGCAGTGATGGCTACCTTCTCCATGTCTTCTATCCATTCATCGTCTTCCCCACATACATACATACTCTTCTGCAAAGGCACTCGAACCTATAGTCCGCCCCTAAGTGCCTATTACCATGGGTGGTGATTTTGATGCCAGTGTCCGAAAATACGGATTTGGCTGTGTGTTCATGCTCGCCCTTCACACCAAGTATGGTCTTGGTTGCATTTGGAGAGTAGCCAAAGTGAGGCCTGAAGGTTGACAGTGCACCCCACCACTGTTTTAGCCGTTCACAGGATGTGTCTGCAAACCAAACTCGATAGACCACTTGACATACCTCCATTAGCTTGAGTATGAGGGGAGCAATGGCGAACGTAAACATTGTCATGCCTAGCGGATCTCCTTGCGTTGTTCCGTCTTTCGAAAGAATTTCCCCTCCACCGGATACAAGCAATCGTATTGTTGATTGGTAGCAATTTGTCAACATGGTTTCAAGAGCAAGACAAACGTATTTCATGTTCTGGAGGGCCACCTTTCAGACTTCCCTTGTAGCATGAACCATCGCCTCGCAGCCACTCGCCATACTAGAACACGCCTGTAGGGAGCCAGCTGCCATCATGATGTCTTTCCTCACCACTCTTAGTGCAGCTTTGCAGACAATACGTCGGGCCACCTCCCCAACCCGATGGGGCGAACACCTGGGTTCTTGTTCAATGGAACACGACGGCATGCAAGCAGGGCACTTAGACCTGATGGAGATACAGGTTGGGTGCAAATGTGCCGGGCAACTCCAGCAATGGCATCACATAGGCCATTTGATGTTTCTCTGAAAGAGGAGAACATACGGCACCACACACAGGCAGCGACTCCTGATGGGCCAGCAGGGCCTTTGCAGTGTAGGGCCATGCTCTTAATCATGTTCCTATCAGTGACTTCAAAAATCACGGGGTCTGCTGGAAGGGCATTGGGCAAGGTGCTGGACAGAAGTGCTTCATTGGCCAGAGGCTTTCCTTCAGGGTGCAGTGACCCCAGGATGTTCAGGACAGATTCGGTGGTGCCCTCATTGGTTTGAATGACATCTGAAAGGTTGAGTGGCAAATTTAGTCTGTCATTTCTCATATCACGCGTTTACGTCAGATGTGTATGCTGTGTGTACATTCATGTGTGTGTGTTGTGCTCACATATGGGTCTATACATTTGCAAACGTACATGCATCAAGTCAGTGTATTGTGCAAACTTGACGTTGTCTGTGTGAGCTATAGGAATGTGCAGCACACACGCACATGTACGTGGGCTTGATGTCACATGCATTAGTTCAGTTTGTATGTGTGTATGTACATTCAGGTGGCATCTGTCCAGCTAAGAGAGTGAGCTGTGTGTGTGGGGTGTGTGTGTGTGTGTGTGTGTGTGTGTGCGTGTGTGTGTGTGTGTGTGTGTGTGTGCGTGTGGGTGTGTGCGTGTGCGTGGTGTGTGTGTGTGTGTGTGTGTGGGTGTGTGTGTGCGTGTGCGTGGTGTGTGGGTGGGTGTGGGTGGGTGTATGTGTGTGTGTATGTACATTCAGGTGGCATCTGTCCAGCTAAGAGAGTGAGCTGTGTGTGTGTGTGTGTGTGTGTGTGTGTGTGTGCGTGTGCGTGGTGTGTGTGTGTGGGTGTGTGCGTGTGCGTGTGCGTGGTGTGTGGGTGGGTGGGTGTGGGTGTGTGGGTGTGTGGGTGGGTGTGGGTGTGTGGGTGTGTGGGTGTGTGTGGGCGTGTGCGTGGTGTGTGGGTGTGGGTGTGTGTGTGGGTGTGGGTGTGTGCGTGTGCGTGGTGTGTGGGTGTGTGTGTGTGTGTGTGCGTGTGCGTGGTGCGTGGGTGTGATATTGTAGAGGCTCATAGTTGCGTTGATAATACAATGATACGAGATTCTTGAGCAAGACACAACTGATAATGATAAATCAATCAAATGCAGGACGTTTCGACCCGAAGGTCTTTGTTAACTGCGTACAGGATAAGGGGGTGAGGTGAGAGGTGGCTATTTATAACAACAAGGGGCAATAACAACACAGACTCTTAAGTACACAAAATGCTGTAATCTGATTAGTTGAGTTACAAAACTTAGGATAAACAACTGTAAGGAGTGGATTGGTTGATTTACAATAACTGTGATGATGTAATGACAGGTAGTGTCCTAGTGTGGGGTGGGTGTGTTACAGCTGACAAGTAAAGTTACGTAATAATGTACAAACAAGAAAGTAAATTAAAGAGAAATATTGGATGGAGGGTGGGGGTGATATTATGTTTGGTCCAATACCGGGTTCCAGAGTGAGGGGAGTAGTAAGCCCTTGTCTAGGTTCATGGACCTCTTGCTTCTTCTGATTTCAATAGCTTCCATTGTTCTCCATTCCCAGTACCCTTGTGTGTGTGTGTGTGTGTGTGTGTGTGTGGTGTGTGTGGGTGTGTGGGTGTGTGTGGGTGTGGGGGGTGTGGGGGGTGTAGGTGTGTGTGGGTGTGGGTGGGGGGTGTGGGTGGGTGTATATCCTCTGTTCACCGTGCTTGCTGCAGGCGTGTGTGAGGAGTACTCTGTGCCTTACTACGAGAAGGTACAAGCAGACCCTTCCATCAAAGAGATGAGAGTGGTGGTGTCTGAGGCACGGTACAGACCGTCTATCGCAGAAAGGTGGACCACTGATGAAGTAAGTGGGAGGGGGAGGGGTGTGGTGAAGAGGGAAAGGTGGAGGTGCGGTGGAGGAAAGGAAGGGGAGGGGGAAGTGGTGAGTGTGGTGGGGGATGTGGTGAGTGTAGTGTAGTGAGGGGGGTGTTGGGGATGTGGTGCAAATGGGAAAAGTCGTGATGTGGTGAGGAGAGGATGGGGAGGTGATGTGGAAAGTAACTGGTTTCTTTTCCCGTGGGACTACTTTGTCTAGCTCTGTTGTTTCTTCAATTTGGTGAGTACTTTCACCTTCATGTCCTGTATGGGTCATGACTGTAATCGTGATGTACTGTACCAAGTTGCTGGGAGGAAGTGGGCTAGTGAGATGGGGAGAGGGGAAGACCTAGAGCATGCCACACCAATCTCTTGCACTGTGGCCAACAAATGGACAATGTGTTATACATAGTCTAACCTTTAGTGTGTATGTGCGTGTGTTGTGTGCATCACTTGTGTGTGTGTGTGTGTGTGTGTGTGTGCGTGTGTTGTGTGCATCACTTGTGTGTGTGTGTGTGTGTGTGTGTGTGTGTGTGCGTGTGTGTGTGTGCATCACTTGTGTGTGTGTGTGTGTGTGTGTGTGTGCGTGTGTGTGTGTGCGTGTGTTGTGTGCATCACTTGTGTGTGTGCGTGTGTGTGTGTGTGCGCGTGTGTGTGTGCATCACTTGTGTGTGTGTGTGTGTGTGTGTGCGTGTGTGTGTGTGCGTGTGTTGTGTGCATCACTTGTGTGTGTGCGTGTGTGTGCGTGTGTTGTATGCATCACTTGTGTGTGTGTGTGTGTGTGTGTGTGTGTGTGTGTGTGTGTGTGTGTGTGTGTGTGTGTGTGTGTGTGTGTGCGTGTTGTGTGCATCACTTGTGAGTGTGCGTGTGTTGTGTGCGTGTGTTGTGTGCATCACTTGTGTGTGTGTGTGTGTGTGCGTGTGTTGTGTGCATCACTTGTGTGTGTGTGTGTGTGTGTGTGTGTGTGTGTGTGCGTGTGTTGTGTGCATCACTTGTGTGTGTGTGTGTGTGTGTGTGTGTGTGTGTGTGTGTGTGTGTGTGTGTGTGTGCGTGTGTTGTGTGCATCACTTGTGTGTGTGTGTGTGTTGTGTGCATCACTTGTGTGTGTGTGTGTGTGTGTGTGTGTGTGTGTGCACGCTCGTGTGTGTGTTGTGTGGCCTGACGGGCCGGTGGCTATTGGGTGGGCGTGTGCACTGCTCTGATCTGGGGCCATGGGAAGGAGAAGCTACAGAAGAAGCCACATCCTGTACGAGGTTACCCCAACTCCTCAACCCTGTCTAATGTATTTAGAGAATCCCCTTCCCCTTTCCTACAGACTTCTTGTACAGTAGCTGAATGAGGACTGTGTTAGCTCTTGTGTCTGTGTTGCGTGTTCCTGAGCTTAAGCCACAGTGTAGCACCCACACTCTTTGTGTTTGTTGAAGTGTTGAGTGCTGGGGTGGGTGTGAGGGGTGGGGGTGGGTGTGAGTGGTGGGGATGGGTGTGGGTGTGAGGGATGAGAGGAATGGGTGTGGGAGCACATTCTGCAGATAACCAGGGGCTGTATGCAAGGGTAATACAGATGTGTGAGGGTGATGGGAGTGTGAAGGCGACAGATGAGAGTGATCGGAGATGAGAGTGATCGGAGAGTGTAGGTGAGGTGTTTGAACAACCATGCAAAGGATCCTCGGTCTGTAGCCTTTGACAGCAGCACCACTAAGCACCACACTTGAGGTTGCAGTCCTACTTCTGGTGACTCACACCGTCCAGTCCAGTGACCCTTACCTCCCTCTCCTTCAGGTGCTGTCGGTGGTAGTTCGTCTGATGCAGGACTGCTGGAATCCTGACCCCAACCAACGACTCACAGCGCGACGTTTGGTGAAGGACTTGGAAAAAATTCCTATTAAGTGTGTAGAGACTGCTTCCAACTAGCAGACAATACCAATGCATGCTGCACACACTGACACACACACACACGCACACACGCACACACACGCACACCTCTCATTATTTTATTGTCACCTTTTATCACTCACTATTTTAGCATGCAATATTCATAGTATTTATCATTATTATAACACTTGTGGTTTTTAAGTGAATTGTGACAGTTTATTTAGAGCTACACTGTGTGCATGCTATGTATTATGGTTCTGGCAACCCACCCCACTTCTGTACTGTACTTCCTTTTTTAAATCTTATTCATTAACACTGCCCACTTGATAAGGTTGTTGATATGGCAACACAGCGTTAACCAATCAAATTCGTAAGTGATAGCACTTCCTGGTGTGGTGAATTCCAAGAATGGACATGACATATATAGCACGGTCTACTGTGACATCTTTTCATTCTGGACACCTTTAATTGGAACATATCCATGCAGTTTGGGACAGGCCCAAGTGTCCAGTGAGGTGAAATTACAGAAGTAGCTACAACACACACACACACTACACACTACACACACACGCACACACACACACACACACACACACACACACGCACATCAATTATTGACATGTACATACACAAACTCATTGCATACGTACTTTCCCCAAAGTATCAGTGTACGTGATGCTACCCTTTCATCACGTGAACACACACACACAAGCACGCACTTTCCATCACCTCGCACTAGTGCACACAGACATTTCACTACCTGCAGTTACCTGATAATCACATGCCATACACTCGGGACACCTGGCAACCATGTGTGTTGCCTGGCAAACACAGCACACAGGCGGTGCTGTGAGCCATTGTTATTCAAAGAGGACATCGTGGTAAACCGATGCTACACATTTTGCTGTGCATGTTGTTAATAAGAGCCCACAGCTCCTCCTTCCTGTGGCTCAGTTAATGAGAGTCTGCAGCTCCTCCTCCCTGTGGTCTGGTTTAATGAGAGTCTACAATCCTCCAGGTTGTCATCTGGGCACTGCTACTATGAGCATGTGAGTTAGTTGTCGTGACACGTGAGCAACCTTTGCGCACTTCTCTGGCATATGGTCATGAAATTGCAAGCCAGCAGTCTAAACTAACGCACTACAGGCCACAAGATGAACTGTTCCAATGTGCCAAGCTGGCATGTTTTGTGCAGCTTTGTATGAAGAACCCACCTGAGGACCATTCTGCTGAGTTGCAGAGAGGGACATGTACAAGTATTCTATTCATGTGCGCGCGCACACACACACACACACACACACACACACACACACACACACACACACACACACACACACACACACACACACACTAATAGACTTGATGAGCTCCAAATTAAAAACACGCCTACATTCCATTGCCAATTCCACAGACAGACCGAAGCATCATGCACTGGGGGTCAGCAGGGGCCAGAGACCATCACAGCCATCATGCACTGGGGGTCAGCAGGGGCCAGAGACCATCACAGCCATCATGCACTGGGGGTCAGCAGGGGCCAGGGGCGGTCACAGCCATCATGCACTGGGGGTCAGCAGGGGCCAGAGACCGTCACAGCCATCATGCACTGGGGGTCAGCAGGGGCCAGAGGCCATCACAGCCATCATGCACTGGGGGTCAGCAGGGGCCAGAGGCCATCACAGCCATCATGCACTGGGGGTCAGCAGGGGCCAGAGGCCATCACAGCCATCATGCACTGGGGGTCAGCAGGGGCCAGAGGCCATCACAGCCATCATGCACTGGGGGTCAGCAGGGGCCAGAGACCATCACAGCCATCATGCACTGGGGGTCAGCAGGGGCCAGGGGCGGTCACAGCCATCATGCACTGGGGGTCAGCAGGGGCCAGAGACCATCACAGCCATCATGCACTGGGGGTCAGCAGGGGCCAGAGACCATCACAGCCATCATGCACTGGGGGTCAGCAGGGGCCAGAGGCCATCACAGCCATCATGCACTGGGGGTCAGCAGGGGCCAGAGACCGCCATGCACTCATCACCAAGGAGTGTGTGGCTTCATTGTGCAATGAAGTCGTGCCACACCACCCATTTTGATAACCGAATAATTAGATGGCATGCATGGAAATACAGATAATGAGTATAGTGATTACCTCCAATTGTCTCACAGTGAATACACAGAGGTGTACATATCGTTAGGGACTGACAAACAGTTTGTGCTCTGTAATGCAATAAGTGACTGTGGGCTGCAGCCTCATGTAAACCAGCCAATCAGGATGCACCAAGGTTGCTATTGACTACCGTGCCCACTCCTGTTACTTGTTATGGTGTATTATCTAATGGCAACACTACTCTGGCCTGAGGGGGAAAAACACAAGACACCTTGGTTGAACATGTTGGTGCCATTGCTATGGTTACATGCTCAGAGACTAGTGCACAAGGGTTTGAACATTTGTCACTGTGGTTACATCTCTGTGCATGTTGACAACCTTCATTTCCATATTTCAGCCATCATGGTGAAAGAGGGGGAGAAGGAGTTGAAAGTAAACAGTAGAAGATAGTGAGGGTTAGAAGACAGAAGAGGGGAGGGAGAAGGCCATGTTTACAGCTGGGGACCCTTGTATGGAGACATGTACACTGGCTCCCTGTTGGGCAGTCTCACAGGCCCCGCTCACCTTGAGTAAACTAACAGGCTTCACTGTTCAGTGGGTGCACCTGACACCTTGTACTTCTTCCAACAGTGGCATTGCTAGGGGTGTCACTGGGTACCATGTGAGCACGTACACGCAAAATGGGACACATAGGCACTTCCTACATAATCATACACACACACACACCACATATAGCATGTACACACACACACACACACACACACACACACACACACACACACACACACACACACACATACACACACACCACACACACACACACCACACACACACACCACACACACACACACACACACACACACACACACACACACACACACACACAGACACACACACAAAGAAGTCCTATGTCAAGCACCTGCAGTACTGTGTCCTTCCAAACTGAATAAGCCCACAGCCCCATAATTTCATTTGGGGCAACTTGGGACATGATTGGTGAATGCACTCAAGTCTTTCCCTCAGGATGTCCAGACAATGGGCTGTGTACACGCCTAATGCAATAGCACGACAGTGTGTGTCCTCTGAAAGTGGTCTCTTGTGAATAAATGGGTCTACACACTCAGTAGGAGATGCCTCGGGGACGCATACAGCCGACGTGGCTACAGATGGTCGTTGGGTTTGGGTGGTACTGGATGTATGGTATACATTCCTACATGTGTGCTATTAATAGTTGCAACTTGTTAGTTTGAGTCTCAGTATAGTGTGTACAAGTGTGTGTGTGTGTGTGTGTGTGTGTGTGTGTGTGTGTGTGTGTGTGTGTGTGTGTGTGTGTGTGTGTGTTGTGTGTCTCTGAGTGTCTGTGTTGTGTTGTGTTGTGTGTGTGTGTGTGTGTGTTGTGTGTCCTGAGTGTTTGTGTTGTGTTGTGTTGTGTCATGTGTGTGTGTGTGTGTTGTGTTGTGTTGTGTGTCTGTGTTGTGTTGTGTTGTGTGTGTGTGTGTGTGTGTTGTGTGTGTGTGTGTGTGTTGTGTGTGTGTGTCTGTGTTGTGTTGTGTGTGTGTGTTGTGTGTGTGTGTGTTGTGTGTGTGTTGTGTGTGTGTGTTGTGTGTTTCTGAGTGTCTGTGTTGTGCTGTGTGTGTTGTGTTGTGTGTTTCTGAGTGTCTGTGTTGAGTTGTGTTATGTGTGTGTGTTGTGTGTGTGTGTGTTTGTATGGTGTGTGTCTCTGTGCTGTGTTCGTGTGTATGTGCATGCGTTGGGTCTTGCACATGCAGATGGGATACACAGGTCCATGGTGTGTGAACTGTGAAGCAAGGCAAGGCAATGAAGTGTAATTAATGCCATTAAGAGCACATGCCAACAATATTAATCTAACCTGTACACTATTATAAGGTTTCTATCTCACACAACAACCACTGCCACAATGCACACACATGTACATTCATAGGGGCTGAGTCAACAGCCAGTGTCAACCATGGTACCCACCATGACCACACATCTGTACAGCACCAACACTCACACGCAGAGAAGTATTAGGGGTACACGCAATTAAGGCATCTCTCCCTAATGAGGACAGTGCCCACTCTCCCAGCTGCCCTTGAATAACGCCACCTCTCTAATGAGGACAGTTGGTTGTCCTGTGGCAGCTGCTCTACTCTCTTGTTGTAAATAATTCAGGTGAAAGTACAACCATGCTCTTCAAACTCATGTCGCATCTTTATTGTCTGTAACACACGCAGTGCGACCTTCAAAGACAGACAATGGCCATAAAAGACTTGGCCTGTCTGCTCAAGCTAAGAGTGTGGTGGTTACAAGATGTTGCAGGTTCAGCAATTGCCAGACAATCACTAACTGCACACTATTCACCCATGTGCACACACCAGGCAATAGTAGGACCAACCCAGGCTTCAATCGCCCCATGGCATCAATTGCCCCATGGCATCAATTGTCCCATGGCATCAATTGCCCCATGGCATCATCAGCTCATTGGTGCAATACTGTGCAAACATGCTAACACATCAGCAGCAAGCAAAAATGGACTATAAAAATTACAATGAGAGAACACAATTAAGATAGTAATGCACACACTTTAGTGGGATTTAATGAAAACGTGAATGTTGTGCTTGGTACATTTAACACAGGCAGAAAAGTGTGAGGCACACACATACACACACACACACACGCACAGAGACAGAAAACAGTACAAGATTAGCACCAAATATTAAGTAAGTAAATGATGAATTAAAGGAGTATTATTTGTCAGTCATACTCTACACCGTCATGTGTCACCAGAGCTAAAACAATACACCATGCAGGTACGTACAGCTGAGAGCTAACCCACACTAGACGCTAGTCTGCGACCAGGTGGGTGTGGTCGGGGTAGAGGGAGTGGTCATTCGCTGTGAGTCTGACTTTAAGAAGCACTTAAACACTGCTTTCCACCCACTCAGAACTGCCATCGGCTTCAGCCATAACAAGAAAAGGCAGCCAATGAATAGCTCGAAAGTAAGTTTGAATATGAAGATACCAAATAATGGCCTCACCTCAGGGTCACTGCACTGCCCGCATCTGTCACAAGCTACGTGATACTCCTCCCATTCCGCAAACGATCTGAAGTGGTACATGTTTATGGAGGAGCTCACGGACATTTGCACCAGAAAGAGAACGCAGAAGACGTCTGCCTTGATGAGGTCAGCCATGGACCAATCCTTGGTGCTCTTGCCTTGCTGCTGAGCTGGTGGTGATGATGGTTGTTCATTCGATTTCTTGCCGTTTTCAGTAGAAATGAGAAGCTTCAGATGTCCACAGAGGAGAAGGGCGATGCATACAACCACACACAGTAACTGTGGCACCACGATAAACCCAACTTGAGCAGCGCTGTTGTGGACCGATATCTGACAGAGACGGGTGATACTGTTTGCACCGTAGGACTGGGTAGCCGTGGCAATGATTGTCAGTAGCAACGGCAATCCCCACGCCAGCATGTGATAGATAATTTGAAAGCCCCTCATCTCTGTAGCGCTGCCTTGGAGTTTCAGGGGTGCTTGCAGGAACCACGTGAAAGCGATGATAATCCACCAACACCAACTAGCCACAGTGAAGAAGTAACCAACAACGAATGTCAAGACACAAGGAGCAGTGGAAAACCTCCCTTCTGCGACACCGCTGGAATTGGCGCCTGAGCTTTCATCTACTGGGTAACATACTGACTCATTGCCGGCTGCAAGAGCAATGATGTAGGTAGCCGAAATGGCAGCATAGCAAATGGCAATGTGCAGGATGGGTCTCTGGGGGTAATGGTACGCCTTGTAACTGACGCTCCAGTTTACAATGGTTCCAGCGGAGAATAGCAGGCACAGGACGGACCAGACGGACAGCCACGCAGTAGCGAACACGTTGTCCGCATCACTGGTGTACGCGCCGGGACAAGACTCCGCGCAATTGGAGATGCCAGCGAACGCGAAGCCGGCTCTGGGTACTAGGCCGCCCGTGCAGGCGCGCGGGGAGGCGCACACCGACCCGGCGGGCGAGGGCTCTGAAGTTGGTGAGGCCCTTGTCACAGGGCCGTCAATGTGTATCACGCACCCTCCAGTGACATGTTGAAACGCCGGCAACGAGGAGCAGTTCACCTCCGGGATATCAAAGTCTGGTGGTAACATGGCCTTGATTTCATCGAACTTAGCTCTGCAATCGTTCTCCGCTGTACGGCACAGCTCCCGACATGGGCCCAACCGCTGGCAATCCCCTTCTCTAGTGGACTTGCACACGGGGAAGAAGAGAGCGCAAAGGTACTCGTCCACGTACTTATAACAGGAGCCGAGTGGCTGGTGTTGCAGACCCAGAACGGTCTCAAACATGTACCTGGCCTGGCCAAGGCTGTGAATCCCTAAGTAGTTGGGTAGTTTAACGTAGCGATTTGTTCCGTTCGAAATCCTAGAACAGAAGTGATCTTGCCCTAAATCCTCGCACTGACATTGTTGGCATCGGGAGGGGACGATCACTCCTAGCGTGAGCGTCGCAAGGAACAACAGCCATCGGCCTCGTCCGCCATCCATGCCCCCACGGCTCGCTGTAGGGGATCCCATTACACAAGAATTTAGGCGACAAATTGACGCTCAACAAACCACAAATGGTGTCGAATAGTCCACAGAACGCTAGTTAGGTCCAACTGGTGTCAGCTAGGGACTGTCTTGGTCCTATTAAAGTCCTTCTGCTAGTCTACGCCGAGACCACTACCTTTGACGAAACAGCCATCCGGCGCGGGCACTTCCAAGCAAGAGGCGGAAACAAAATTAATGATATTCATTGTTTGAACCCTCTGCCCCCTGTGTCCCTGCAGTCGGCCGCAGGTACCAGGTGGTGAATGGCTTCCAAGTGCCAGTGTAGGAGGCTGGACTAAAGAGGTGCGGATCGACTCGAGCGACTGCTATCCTAGTTCCAATGCTGGCAGTCTCAGTTGATTGCTAGAGGCAGTGGCGACGGATTGGCGGTGCAGTGCTTCCTGGACACCAGGTAGGCGAGAACGCAGCTTGTATGTTTGTTTTTGATACCTTCATTTGTTGGCATTTCTACATGGCGCGCTTTGAAGTTGTAATCAGCTTGTTACGTTTCAAACAAGCCGATTTGTTTTCTACGTGGGGGTAGGCGGGGTGGGAGGAGCGGGGCGCGATGGACGGCTACTAGGGCGGGCTTAGGAGGTCACTTGACCCGTGCTCGTCATGAATGGGGCAGTCCCGACTGTGAGTGTAAGTACTTGAAGCGTGCGGAAAGCAGCATTCGTCTCCGTGTGTGTGATAAACGTCTGTCCATGCTTGATACAGTGCACTTGTCGGAACTGCCTACAAATGCGCACATCACACGTTAGGCGCCAGCCAAGCGGGCTAGTAGGGGAGGTGTGACAAGTACTCGAACAACCTATCACTGTAGAGTGGATTGTAGGCACCACTTGAGTGCGGAGTACCTCATTGAATGTGTGTTGAATGTGGGAGAGGTGGCCTGGGAGAGGTGTGGAGCCCTAGCAACGTGGGCAACCAATGGTACTTGATTGGTCTCACCATACTGAGTGGAGACCAGTCCAGATAAGCTGCCCTGTGTAATGCCCTAGGCATGCCAAGCCGTGGAAGCCTCTCTTACAAGATATGCCATAAATGGTGATTACCTTTGAAAGTGGGCACATGACATACTTAGTAAGCAGTGTGTAGGAGATGACCTTACCCAAACGGGAGTGTGCCCAATGTAGGAGTGTGTCATGCTTTGACAGGATGGTGAGGGGGTGCACACATGTATATAGACTGTGAGTGAAGATGGCAGTGTGTTGGTACTGTGTTGTGAACACACGCATGCACACAAATACACACACACAAACATTGATGCTAATAGAGTAATGTGCATGTGAGTTTCTCACTGTCAGCACCGAGGGTGACAATCCTCACCCATTTACGCTTCCTTCTAGCAATAGGCTTTGTACATTTCAGTGAGCTACCTGTAAGTGTAAATCCAGAGGAGGGAGGGAGGGAGACTGTATCCAGAGGAGGGAGGGGGGGAGGGCACTGTATCCAGAGGAGGGAGGGGGGGAGGGCACTGTATCCAGAGGAGGGAGGGAGACTGTATCCAGAGGAGGGAGGGGGGGAGGGCACTGTATCCAGAGGAGGGAGGGAGGGCACTGTATCCAGAGGAGAGAGGGAGGGAGGGAGGTCGCTGTATCCAGAGGAGGGAGAGAGGGAGGTCACTGTATCCAGAGGGAGAGAGGGAGGTCACTGTATCCAGAGGAGGGAGGGAGGGCACTGTATCCAGAGGAGGGAGGGAGGTCACTGTATCCAGAGGAGGGAGGGAGGGAGGTCACTGTATCCAGGGGTGGAGGGAGAGAGGGCACTGTATCCAGGGGTGGAGGTCACTGTATCCAGGGGTGGAGGGAGAGAGGTCACTGTATCCAGGGGTGGAGGTCACTGTATCCAGGCATAAGATTAACATCTAAATTTATCTTTAAGAAGTATACGTAATTGTATTTGCCACCACCGCCACACAGTTCCGTTCCAATAGGACCACCAAGTGGAGTGTTAGCACTAGTAGCTACAGGCATTGCTGGGTTCCTAGTCTGGTTGACATTTATCGAGTGAGGTATTGGAACAGTGGATTCACACGTGCTACCATCATGCATTGACGTCAACACACACACATGAGAAAAAGGCAACGTTCCATACCTGTGTTCTTGTCAGATGCAGAGTGCATGGGCAACGGGGACAAGATATCCTATAACAACTGTAGAAAGGACCACCTGCATGCATACGTACCTAGATCACAGAGGGTGAGTGACAACCAGAGGGTCTAGAGACAGTTGATTGTGCCGTCGCGTTGACAAGATGAGCACTAACTCATCAACCCATCAAACACAAGAGATTCTCTCTGGGACTGCTGTCTGTCATAACATAGTTTGCTGTGGTCTTATCCCATCTCTTACCCTAATTGATGTATCTGTTAGACCGTGTATCATAACTTCAGACAACATTCTGGCCCCAGTAACTCTAATCAAATAGCCTACCCAGGGGGCAGGGGGTAAGTGTGTAGATAAGACGAGAGGGGGCTGAGTATAGGAAGGACCTAGTTTCACACAGGCAGGCCACTATTAAGAAAGACCTGTGTGTGTGTGTGTGCGTGTGTGTGTGTGTGTGTGTGTGTGTGTGTGTGTGTGTGTGTGTGTGTGTGTGTGTGTGTGTGTGTGTGTGTGTGTGTGTGTGTGTGTGTGTGTGTGTGTGTGCGTGGTATGTGTGTGTGTTCCTTAGAGGCAACATGAGAGTGCCCCCAATGCTAGGCATCGTGTTGTGTGTTAGTTTCTGCACTACAATAGCGTAATTTACTATCTAACTGAGTCAATTCAGTAAAAGCTGCCACTTGCTATATACGTAATTGTGTAATGTAATGTTGCACTAAATGTATTGAGGACCCACAAATTGCAGCAGTGCACACATGCACACACTCACACTGCTCCCACAAGCACACACCACACACAAGGAGATGTATGCTGGTGGTAGCTAAACACGATAATCGTAACTCTGTCAGTTCAGTGCTCATCTAATGCTATTATGTAATTCAATTCTCCAAAGTGATATGGGATATGACTGCATCAAACACCAGGTATGGGGTGACACTAGGTGGTTGTATCGGTACTCATTCGTGTTGGTGGGCTGCCGCCACCTTCCAGCGACACCTGGTAATGTGTGTATTAAGGCATCGTCGATATAGAATGCACATTCCAACCTGTAGTCGCCAGCTAAGCCTCCAAGCCAGTAGTGAGCAGTTGCAACCACTTCGCTGTCAGGTCTACTGAGCAAGTGGCATTCAGATACGCATCGCCAGTCCATTTCTCTTGTCCTAGTATCAAAACTTTGTACTTTGTATAGTAACACTGTCATCATCGTTGCTGTTGTCATCATTATCTTTGTTGTTGACGGCGTAATCTTCACTGTTGTGGTCGTCGTCACTGTCATCATCTTTGTTGTTGTCGTCGCCATCGTCATCATAAATTGTATTTATGATCGATTCATTTGCTATTAACTGGTCTGTATACGGATGACATTTGCTGCCAGCACATATGTACAATGATTGCTAGTGAGTGAACTGATAGTCGTCCATCAGAGATGAGGAAGGCATCGAGCCTGTGAATGAGATGGACAAGATCTTCATCGATTCTTTAATAAACTGGGTATGACCCGCTGACACCCAACGCAGTGGGGCTAGAAGAGTATAACAAAATGTATTGTTTGTCCAAGTTTGGTTGTGGCTTGCTTTACAGACAGCAGGGCAGGACAGTCAGTGACCTGGAGAAGGGAGTGAGCGTGCTCAGTTGAATGTCAGAGCCCTAGGGGTGCTCTTTTGAATGACTAGCTTTCTCATTAGTCATCACCTTGGGAGACTGTTTACTACAGCCTGGGGCACACTCTCACAAGGAGGAGGTGATGGTAGTTACCTAAGATGACCTAATCAGATTGTAGGGTGACATCATTCTAGTCATACCTCACTAACGAGTTACACAATCAGAGTAATGTGCCCTTCCATAACACAAGTCAGTTGACAGTTGCCTTGTACTGAGCGAGTTGTGAAGGAGTCTCGTTTGTTTCTAACCTGTTTCTGAAATGATTACAGCCAAATAAATCACTGACTGCGTCCGCTTTATCCGCTTGCTGCTGATGGCAGCCATAGAAATTGCACGTGTACTGCTCAGGTTCACTCGCAATGCTATGCATTCGTCTAGTATTAGGTCATTGTGCAGTGGGTCCACTGACTCAAGTAATGAATGTCATTGTGGGTGTTGATTGGCTGTTTTCAGTGCAGTGTGTGTCAGGGAGCGAGGCTTGGAGTGTGTCTGCGTGTCTCATTCCTAGCAATGCATGCAATGGTACTGCCTGTGTGTGTGTGTTGGTATAAGCTATGTATATTATTGGGGCAAGCCTGAGCGCGCCCACTTAGTGAGTAGTGTAGCTGGGAAGTGTGAGCTCGGTGTATAAATGTAGTGGGCCGTCTGTTTGGGCCACGGAGAAAAGTTCTGGCATAATATTTTGGGCTCGCCTGGGGGCTATAGCACATTTTGGGCACAGGGGACAGCAAGGTGTCTACATCACA
>OZ025873.1:318624-403624 GCA_964019415.1 Ianthella basta | reverse complement strand
TCCTCTGCCTCTCCCAGCAAGAGGCTCTGCAACGGATCAATGAATCAGGAAAGACAGTGCGACTCAAACTTGGCCGCTCACTGGCAGCAACGACACATCTCCACGCACCTCCACCGGCGACAGAGAACCTAACTGAGGTTTGTAGGCCCAGTGTGCCCTAGAGTCCTACTAGTGTGTGTGTGTGTGTGTGTGTGTGTGTGTGTGTGTGTGTGTGTGTGTGTGTGTGTGTGTGTGTGTGCGTGCGCGTGCGTGTGCGTGTGTGCGTGTGCGTGTGCGTGTGTGTGTGTGTGCGTGTACATGTGTGTGCGTGTGTGTGTGTGTGTGTGTGTGTGTGTGTGTGTGTGTCTGTGTACATGTGTGTGTGTGTGTGTGTGTGTGTGTGTGTGTGTGTGTGTGTGTGTGTGTGTGTGTGTGTGTGTGTGTGTGTGTGCGTGTGTGTGTGTGTGTGTGTGTGTGCGTGTGTGTGTGTGTGTGTGTGTGTGCGTGTGCGTGTGTGTGTGTGGGTGTGTGTGGGTGGGTGTGTGCAGAGGTGCCTGTTTGAGCCAGTACTGGTCATGTTGATCAGGTTTGAGCCGGTGTTGACTTGTTGTATGGAGCTGTGGTTGCCCCTACGCACGTACGTGATGTGGATAGACTTGATATGTGATCACAGGTCTATCTGCTGCGTAACTAAGTGCCTGTGTGTGCATGTGTAAATGTTGCTATGACAACCACCACCCCCTGCAGGTTGCTGATGTGGTTCATGTGTCGACGACTACCACATCTCACTCAAGTGATGAGGTAAGAGCACTCCAATACTGTTAGGGGGTGGGAGGGTGGGGGTCAATGTGAATTGGGGCAGACGCTAACACAACACAATGCAGTACGTACATACGTACGTACTTACAGATATTGCTGTGGGTATGTATGTAGTTGGATAGTCACTGCAGGGACATTTGCATTCCCAAATTGTTCTACTATTGGAATGGGTACCCACCTCACACTGTGTTGTTGCACATTCCACTGTATGTGGGTCCCCTGTAACCATGGTAACTACGTAGCACATCCGTCCCTGGTTCAAACCAACACATGCCCCGTATGTCCGTGAGTCCAAACAGTGCACTCATGTGTGAGAGAGTGATAAGGCATCTCTAGAAGTACCCCCATCCCTTTAATGGCAGCTAACAGTGGGTACAAGGGTCATGGCAATGCCTTTTCAGCTGGCATTGCTGATGAAGCCCAAGGAGGAAAAGAGTAGCAGTGAAGGTTATCAGAAGCGACAGGGTTGAATGTGCTAGACCAAGTAAAGAGATTTACCTTGCCTACAACAATACATCACATATGCCATTCAATTTCCTCTGTATTGGAAGGAAGTTTTGTTAATGGGTTTCTGTTTGCAGACAGACCTGCATGTGTCATTTCATTAGTTTGTAAAGTAAAGTTGGTCTTGCAGTAAGTGCCTGTGTCAGTGTTAGCGTGTGTGTGTTTGGACTGGAGGAGTGGAGGGGTAATAGTGGAGACTGGGCACAGATGACTCAATTGTCTTCTTCTGTAACTGCGGTTTGGCGGAATGGTGTGAGTGTTGGGAGGGAACTGCTCCAGTGCTGTGGTTTGTTTGGGAGGTGCATGTACAGAGCAGTTGAGTGTAGATTGGGCTGGTCTCTGTAGAGAGGGGGTCTTGTACCAAAGGTGGAGGACTGGTCTCTATAGAGAGGTTGTTATACCAGAGGTGGAGGGGTGGTCTCTGTAGAGAGGTTGTTATACCAGAGGTGGAGGGCTGGTCTCTGTAGAGAGGTTGTTATACCAGAGGTGGAGGGCTGGTCTCTGTAGAGAGGTTGTTATACCAGAGGTGGAGGGGTGGTCTCTGTAGAGAGGTTGTTATACTAGAGGTGGAGGGCTGGTCTCTGTAGAGAGGTTGTTATACCAGAGGTGGAGGGGTGGTCTCTGTAGAGAGGTTGTTATACTAGAGGTGGAGGGGTGGTCTCTGTAGAGAGGTTGTTATACCAGAGGTGGAGGGCTGGTCTCTGTAGAGAGGTTGTTATACCAGAGGTGGAGGGCTGGTCTCTGTAGAGAGGTTGTTATACCAGAGGTGGAGGGCTGGTCTCTGTAGAGAGGTTGTTATACCAGAGGTGGAGGGCTGGTCTCTGTAGAGAGGTTGTTATACCAGAGGTGGAGGACTGGTCTCTATAGAGAGGTTGTTATACTAGAGGTGGAGGGCTGGTCTCTGTAGAGAGGTTGTTATACCAGAGGTGGAGGGCTGGTCTCTGTAGAGAGGTTGTTATACCAGAGGTGGAGGGCTGGTCTCTGTAGAGAGGTTGTTATACCAGAGGTGGAGGGCTGGTCTCTGTAGAGAGGTGGACTTAAACCAAGGTTACAGGGTGGTCTCTGTGGAGCTGATCTTACATTGGAGTTAAAGGGGCTTTGTAGATAGGTGCTCCTGTATGGATAGCAGAAGTACTGGTCACTCTTGAAAGGTTGTTGTGCACATAACCCAGACATTGGCAGCAACAGTGCTGGTTGTGTTTCTCTCCACAGGTGACAGGGACCCAGATCGAGCAGCTACTAATGGAAAAGGCGAAACTGGAGGGAGAGAGAGACCATGCTGTGGACCAACTGGCCCAGTTTAAGAAGGAGGTATGTGTGTGTGTACATCTTATGTATTGGTACCCATGCACTGGAACAGTATTGTCACCACATTGTATTACGTATTTAATGTATTGTTATTACCCTGCATACATAGTCTCTCTCTGCTTCTCTCAGATGCAGGCCATCATTGATGAGAAAGAAAGAGCTACTACTGAAGCCCTCAACAAGGTATGACCAGCAAAGAGAGGAGCTGTTGCTGCATGGCACACAGGCTGAGGGGCTGAGGTGTAGCTTCAGGCAAAATTTACTGGAGTGTGGATGTGTCTTTGTTTGGATTCTCTTGCTGCAATTTTCTCTGTCTTTACCCTTCCTACCCTCCCCTCTCCCTCCAATCCCCTATCCCTCCACTCCACATCTTCCCTCCCCTTCCCTCCCCTCCCCTCCCCTCCCCTCCCCTCCCACCCCTCCCCTCCCCTTCCCTCCCCTCCCCTCCCCTCCCCTCCCCTCCCCTCCCCTTGATCTCTCACTACAGTCGAATGCAGCTCAGGAGAAGTTGAGTGAAGAGCTCAATGTGCTTCGGCAGCAGGTGGCTAACCTCATGAAGGAGGAGGAGGAGCACAAGAAGGTCGCAAAGGCACTGGAAGACAAGGTGTGTGCATGTGTGTTTGTGTGTTTGTATTTGTGTTTGTGTAGGTACCGAATGGCATGGGTGGGTGCAGTGTAAACACAGACCACTGTACCAGCAGTGGGACACACCTACGGATCAAGGGCTGCATAAAATGTTTATCTTAATAATATCATTATTTATGTCGTTATCCGGTCCACCACTGTGTAATTGTGCAAATCGCATGATAGTGTTACTCACACTATTCCTGCATGCAGTGTAGCTGCCTTATCAAGGGCTGCCCTATTCAGTGCCTCATCGGTAATAGAATTATCACTGATTCTTCCTAGGCAGTATTGTGTGAGTTCATCGGTCGGGAGGTATTAATCGTGCCTTACCACAAGCCTGACGCCAGTAGCAGTGGATAGAGTGTAGGCGTGGGGGAAGAAGTGTCTTCTCCAGGTCAGTGAGACTAGAGGGCCAGTCTGCCTTTGGCTCAGTTGATGGCCAGTGTGTACTGTCTGCGGTGCCTTAGGTCAGTCTTTAGTGTTGGGGACTAGCTCTGTTGGCAAGGGCCTGTGAAGAGGCAGGCAGTAGACCTTGTTACTACAGAGAGGTTGATACTGGTTTGATCCAGTATTGACTGGTGTTGGAGAGATGGCTGCTGTGTTGATGCAAGTACGTATGCCTCAGTCCACATTGTGCTCTGCTACTTAACTATACGTACTGTATGTAGTTTAGAAGTTGTGATGATTGCAGAAGACAGAAGTTGAGAGTTGTCTAAAATAGTCCTTGATATACATATACCAGCATCCTATCTCCCAACACTGATGAACACTGTGTGTGTGTGAACACGTACGTTACATTTGTTTGCTTCTGTTTCATAAACTGCTTCATTTTCCTACACACACACACACACACACACACACACACACACACACACACACACACACACACACACACACACACACACACACACACACACACACACCACACACACACACACACACACACACACACTCACACACCTCAGAATGTGGAGATAGCTTCTCTGTCCTCCCAAGTGGTGTCACTTCACAAGCAGCTGGACAGTCAGAGGGAGACCAGTGATAAGCTCAACGCACAGCTCAGCTCCGTGACATCAGCTGGCAGTGGAGACCAGAGGAGGGAAGACAAGGAAGTAGAGTCAACTGAAGGGCTTGAAGGCCAACTGCAGAAGCTGCATGCAGAGGTAGCATCAGTGAGTGCTCAGTGCGTTGAAAAGGATAAGCGTATCGCAGACCTGAAGGGAGGTCTGTCAGAGGCCCTTCCCAAGCTCCAAGAAGCTGAGAAGCACATTGCCACTCTGAAGGAGGACCTCAAGACCAAGGGGGAGAGAATGGCAGAGCTAGAGTCTGAAGTGAAGTTGCAGAAGGAGACAGAGGAAGCGCTGATAAAGGGAAAGGAGGAGGCAGAGAGGAAATGGGAGGAGGAGAAGGAAAGGTGTGTGCAGGTGTCTATTAGTGTTGGCTGTTTGCTGGTCTGAGGAGTGGAGGCAGCTGTGGGCTGGAGGCCATTCCTCCTTGTATGTAGTCATGGTTGCTGAGTTGCGTCGGCGTCAACATATGCTAGTGGAGTATTGCAACCATTAGTACAGTTGTCTTGTGCTGTAGCTGCTCTTTGTGGTGTGTGTGTATGTGTCCACTGCGTTACTGGTCTCTGTAGTGTGTGTGTATGTATGTCCACTGTGTTACTGGTCTCTGTAGTGTGTGTGTATGTGTGTCCACTGCGTTACTGGTCTCTATGGTGTGTGTGTATGTGTGTCCACTGTGTTACTGGTCTCTGTGCAGAGTGCAAGCATCACTTGAGGGCCCAGCAAAGGATGATCAGAAGTTTGAGGAACTGCAAGGAAAGGTGAGCCACTGCATCTCATGTGACATGCATGTGACATGCATGTGATGTGCATGTGACGTGCATGTGATGTGCATGTGATGTGCATGTGATGTACATGTACACCTGTAACCAACTGTCTATTAGGTGGATGTACACAGATAGAACTACAGCTGGTGAACACTTTGTGGCAGTTGTGTGATGTCACTTCATGTCCTTTCTCTTATGTAGGTTGAAGAGTTGCAGAAAGAGCTTGACTCCTCCAGAACACATGCCTCCGAGGTAGCAGAACGGTGTCACAGCCTTGAGGAGACACTTGCTACCTTGAAGGAGAAGGAAGAGTCAAAGGAAAGGAAGGAAGAAAAGGAGGAGGATGTGACAAAGCTGCAGACAGCTGCTCAATTACGATCTCCTGTTGCTAAGCCACGCGCCCTTCGCCAGGACAGCAAACCAGTGGAAGATGATGGAGAGGAAGGAGAGGGAGGGGATAAGTTGCCCCCTAAGCCAACCCCAAAGCCCCGACCACGTAAGAAGGTCAGTATAGAACTATCTGGGACAGAGGAGGGGAAGTCTGAGGAGGCTGGGGGCAACTCAAAGGTGGACAAGGACGGCGAGGGAAGGCTGAATGGAACACTGGACGATAGTGGCGAGTGGGTGGTGGTGGAGGGGGAGGAGAAGGACGGAGAGGAGGAGTCAGAGGTTGCTCCAAACTTTGATGGTAAGTGTGGGATGTGGGAGTTTAAGAGGGGATGGGAGGGGTGAGGGGTAGCTGGGATGGGAGGGGTGAGGGGTAGCTGAGATGGGACGGGTGAGGGGTAGCTGGGATGGGAGGGGTGAGGGGTAGCTGGGATGGGACGGGTGAGGGGTAGCTGGGATGGGAGAGGTGAGGGGTAGCTGGGATGGGAGGGGTGAGGGGTAGCTGGGATGGGACGGGTGAGGGGTAGCTGGGATGGGAGAGGTGAGGGGTAGCTGGGATGGGAGAGGTGAGGGGTAGCTGGGATGGGAGGGGTGAGGGGTAGCTGGGATGGGAGGGGTGAGGGGTAGCTGAGATGGGAGGGGTGAGGGGTAGCTGAGATGGGAGGGGTGAGGGGTAGCTGGGATGGGACGGGTGAGGGGTAGCTGGGATGGGAGGGGTGAGGGGTAGCTGGGATGGGACGGGTGAGGGGTAGCTGGGATGGGAGAGGTGAGGGGTAGCTGGGATGGGACGGGTGAGGGGTAGCTGGGATGGGACGGGTGAGGGGTAGCTGGGATGGGAGAGGTGAGGGGTAGCTGGGATGGGACGGGTGAGGGGTAGCTGGGATGGGACGGGTGAGGGGTAGCTGGGATGGGACGGGTGAGGGGTAGCTGGGATGGGAGAGGTGAGGGTAGCTGGGATGGGAGGGATGTGAGGGGTAGCTGGGATGGGAGAGGTGAGGGGTAGCTGGGATGGGACGGGTGAGGGGTAGCTGGGATGGGAGAGGTGAGGGGTAGCTGGGATGGGACGGGTGAGGGGTAGCTGGGATGGGACGGGTGAGGGGTAGCTGGGATGGGAGAGGTGAGGGGTAGCTGGGATGGGAGAGGTGAGGGGTAGCTGGGATGGGAGGGGTGAGGGGTAGCTGGGATGGGAGAGGTGAGGGGTAGCTGGGATGGGAGAGGTGAGGGGTAGCTGGGATGGGACGGGTGAGGGGTAGCTGGGATGGGAGAGGTGAGGGGTAGCTGGGATGGGACGGGTGAGGGGTAGCTGGGATGGGAGGGGTGGATACTACACTACAGACAAGGCCTATGTGTCTTCTACAACCATGCCTATGTACACTGCAGTGGTATAATTTTACTGCCTATACTGTTGCACTATATTGGGTTGTGTTGTGTTATGTCACTGTTCAGATTTTGATGCTGTTTCGGAGCACACTACTCATGTGTCATCTAGCATGCTCAAGGAGAGAGTGAGGGTAGGGAGAAACCGTCCGAGGAAGGCACCATCAAGGGAACATCTGAAGAAGATCTCTACTGGGAACATTGGGGAGAGCCTTCCCACTGTGCAGCTACAAGTGTTAGAGGATGATGAGGTAAAGGGGGGTTGTGTTGTGAAAGGTGTGATTGAGAGAACTTGTGAGTGCATGTGGTGTTTGTGGGGGATCGTAAGCCACATAGCACTGGCACCTGCCAGAGAAGTCCGAACTATAATGACTTGCAGTGTTTTGTTCTAGCGGCTTTTTTGTTTTACTGTCTCTTTAGCATGAAAAGAGGCACGCCCGGCAATTATCAGGTGGCATGCCTGGCCCCACCCCTCCCCTTAAACTGCCCAAGCCAGCCCGAGAGGTAAAGCGAGCTAAGTCAGCTGATAACCTCCTCGGTGATGAAGACCACACCCCCAACACTCCCCACAAGGTGCCTGGGGGCGTGCAGTTGGTGCCTGTATTCCCTGGTATACCTCCCCTCAAGAAGTCTGTGTCAGGAAACTCCTTAGGAGCAGACACTGATGGAGGCCATCCAGCAGCGGAGACAGAGCAGACGGATGGCACCTCCAGTGGGCAGTCTAGCCCGAGCAAGTCAAGACCAGGTTCAAGACCAAGTTCAAGGCCAGGTTCAGCTAAGGGTAGGTTTGTGGCCACAGTCATGCAACCATTTACTGTGATTGTCATGTGACTGTCATGTGACCACCATCATGTGATGAGCTGCGGTGTGTTCTGCAAGGATCATGTGACTATCATGTGATGATCATGTGACCTCTTTGTGTAGGTGCCTCTGGTTCTGTTGACTCATTGGATAAGCTGGATGGGGAAGGGTGGTCTGGTTCGGGAATTTCCCTACTGACAGTTCCAGAGTGGTCATGTGACCAGGTTGCACAATGGCTTCATCGTGTTGGCCTAGGAAAGCACTCGGATGGAGCTAAGGAGAAGAACTTCACTGGCAAACAGCTGATGGACTTGGACTCCGGGAAGATTAAAGTGAGCTTGTGAACATTGCTAGGTGTGCTGACTACAGATTGTCTGAAGGCCTATAAAGTGAGTGATTAGGTCACTATGGGCCTTCAGGCTACAACCATTCTTTGGGCTCTATCCGTGATTCCACCCACAATTCACCTCACATTACTAGTTTTGAGTATAGGAGAGAGGGAGGGAGTGGGTGGGTATGAAGAGAGTTGGGGAGTGGAAGGAAGAATGGGAGGGTGCTGAGAGCGTGGGGGGGGGGGGGGGGGGGCGACACTGGACATTAATACCCTTGGGCATGTCTGGACTTGTCTCATTGGTGTTTCATGTTACTGGTTTGTCACCAGCACTGATTGTGCACCATTCACTCTCAAATCATGACCCAGGCTCTCGGTATGGCCAAGGATGAAGTTGCTTTGCTGAAGAAAGAGCACAAACTGCTAAAGAGGTTGCATGAGAAAGCAAAGAAGGACGAGAAGAAGAGAGTTGAAGCCGTAAAGAAAGAGTCAAAGAAGAGGAAGAAGTGATGAACAATGGTTTCTTGTTAGTTGAAGACTGTACAACTATTTTTGTTGTTTATCTTTCTTACTGTGCAATATTATAGCATTTAATTTGTATAATACAGTCTGTGTGATAACGTGCAACATGCAGTGCCGCGTGTCGCGCGCAAAATCCTGATTAACATGACATTATTGTACTGTATGTGCATGCGTGAGTGCACATGTATACGCTACAGATGCGCGTGGGAGCCTGTTGGCCGTTGCGCGTGCATGCACGCGCCATGCCGCGCCTCGTACGCCGAGGTATATACACCCGCAGTCGATCACTGCTGACACAGCGCGATCGATCTGAAGTGTCGACTTCTGAGTGTATTTCTGAGGTCCGAAATGTCTATCCCCTACCGCCCGCTTCAAACGGACAAACAGCCGCTGGAAGGGGAATTACCAGCATACCCGCCACGACAGGAGACCCCTCCTCCGCAAACGTGTCCGCCACCAGCCTATCCAACACAGCCCTACCCGCCACCAACCGACCCGCCACCCTATGAAAGCAAAGCGCAACCGAGAGATTACTACAGCATCACTACAGTCGTGAGTGCCCGGCCGGCCGCCACCTCCGCCCTTACCGCTCCCGAGGTCGAGGACCACACCGAGCTCACTAGTGCTGCATTGGTGATTTCCATCGTCACACTCATCTGCTGCGGGTGCAATCTCGTTGCGCTACTGTGCACTATTCCGGCATTGTGCTTTGCGCTCACAGCTGTAACAGTAGAGGGAAACCAGCAGAAGATAAATGCCTCCATCAGTCTCATCCTCAGCATCTCAGCCATAGTGTGCTGTGTGCTCCTGGGCATCATGATTGTAATGGTTGTGCCGATAGCTGTGACCATGACAGCATGTCTGAGCTACTACAACTCCCAGTATGCAGAGACTTGTGTTGGTCACTACAGCTCATCCGCTGGATGCTACTACACTGGCTATGGGTGCTCATAGACTGTGTAGGTGTTGGCAAGCAAGCACTGTGGAAACGACCATGTGGACTAATGCTATTTCTGCATATCAAGCCATGAAACATTAATTGCTGATGTTACATGTACGTACACCAGATGTATTGTACATATTGGTACACGCCGCTTTTGTATTTTGAAACTGAACAGTAGAGAGTCTGGCTAGCTATAAAACTAGATCTACATGCCTGGTGGAACAGCCCAGGCTGCCCAGGCCATGGCCTGACCAGATGTTTAGGTCTGCCCATACTTTTCTATATATAGCTACTTCCTGACCTGTGCAAGTGGCCGTCTAGGTTAAATATTGTTCTGACTTGGCCTGACCACCTTTAAAGTGCTTCCTCCAGGCCTGATTTAGTTATGTATCATTGCATGGCCGGATCACTACCCTGCTAGGTAGAGCTAGCTAGCTGGCCGCAGTGAAACTGTGTGTAGCTATAGTGCATGCAGTCAAAGTTGATCAATTGATTAACTTGCTTTGAAAGTCAAGTGACCGTGTCGCACTTCCCAGTAGCACCAACCTTAGTCACAGCGTTACTGAATAGTGAACGTGAAGATGTTAGCAGTGATAATCGGAAAGCTCATTTCGTAGGTGTTTCGATGTTAGGGGATTTACCGGGCCGACCGAATCATATGATCCCCCATAAGCCCCACCCCAAAGTACCAAACAAGGTTATCAACGATCAAACAGTAGTCAGATCTGGCGGTCTATAGCAATCGGACCATGGCAGAACTCAACGCAGACATTGAGGAGCTAAAGATCTGGGACGTTGAGTATACGAAGACAGAACTTGGGCGGGGGTCTTACGCTACAGTTCTAGCAGCGAAGTGGGCCGGGCGTCCCTGCGCTGTCAAGGAATTGCACAGTGCCTTAGATTCCGATCTGAATAGAGCCGATTTCAGAAAAGAATGCATTTTGTGGAGTCAGTTCAGGCATTCGTGCATAGTGAAGCTGCTGGGATTCCACTTCAAGGAGCTGGGCCGCAACCAACCGACTCCAAAGGAAGCTGTTCCCAACCTGGTAATGGAAAGGATGGGTCCAAGTTTGCGCTGTTATCTCGAAGAACACGGCAAGGATGAGTTCACAGTGGCCAAGAAAATCAGGGTTCTTCAAGAAGTGGCACAGGGCCTGGAATACCTTCATGGACACAACCCTCCTTACGTACACCGCGATCTCACTACCAACAATGTCCTTCTGACAGAAGACCACCTCACTGCCAAGATTACTGACTTTGGGATGTCTCGGACCATTTCGCACTCAGGCAAGATGACCAGACTCACTGAAAGCCACCTAGGAACGCTGCACTTTATGCCACCCGAAGCATTTAGTCGCCCTCTGAAATTCAATGAAAAGCTGGATGTGTTTTCATTTGGTGGCATTGTTTTACACACTGTAACTCACCAATGGCCAGAGCCACTGAATGCAACCCTGTATCAATCACTGCAGGGTGATGGGCGTAGTGGTTTGATTGCCTTGGACGAATTCCAGCGCCGAGAGCACTACATTGAGCTCTTTACAGAGGAGGAGAAGCGTATCTTTCTCAATTTGATAAAGGGCTGTTTGCAGTACAAGCCTGATAGGCGACCCAGCAGTTTGGAGCTTGTTGAGACGTTGAGGGGAATCTTTGCAGAGGGAGGTTCAACCTGGACCCAACAGGTGAGTTATCACGCACCAAGTATTCTACCATGCAAGGCATAGGACGGTTGTGAAGCTATAGGAAGTACAAGTGTGTGCTAACACTATCTGATGATAAGTTTAAAATTAAGGGTTAGGGTCTCTCAAAACGCACTCACCCTGTATATTGGCAGAACAATTAATGAACAAGGTGGCTGGGGCAGCGTGTCTCAGTGCCAGATCAGTGTCTGTCCACACCACTAGCTGTCATGGAAACAACTGCACCAGCTGGTATCTTCAATGAAATTCCCTACATGCTTGCAACAATCCTTACAGATCTGTCAACTGTATGGATGATGTTTTGAATTAGCAACACTGAAATGTGGCCAGACTTTGGGATTGTTGCAAAGGTGTTATCTGAATGTCTTCAAGGTGACAGCTGGCTAGTTCATGAGCTGCAGTTGATGGAGAAGGAAAAAGAAGATGAAACTGAAATACAGGAAATGCCAAAGTCGCTGTATACAGGAGCGCATGCTTACACTTGCATGAAAGTATGATTAAACCTACATGGCATACAGCAAGCACTTCCTCATGGGTAGCCAGCCATTTCACTGGATTTCAGCTGCATACAGAATAGTACCATTAACGTAGGTTATATTACAGCATAACAACAAACACCATCATCCCCACATAGACTGCATAACCATGCTCAGCATGCAGTTGTCCAAAGTGTGGCTCACTTGCAGCTCTGAACACAAATGTAGAAGCCAACAAGTGCAAATTTGCGCAAATTGTACAATAAACAGCCGAAGTGAAACCTTGGACAGATGCTAAATAAGATCTTATAATTAACATGTTTGATTATGTTTGAAAGTGTTTTTATTTGTATAAGTTTGCTATACATTGCTGGTTTGGCTGGGACATGTGTATGAATATGACAAGCGGCCGTTATCCCATTTAATTATAGTGATGAATATTTATATGTTATGCATATAATTCTGGTCTTCTTTGTCCATGTGTTGCAGGTAAACCAGCAGGCACCTCCAATGGCTCAAGTGTGTAAAGCTCTGTCAAAGGGTATTCTGTCGGCAGATGAGAGAATGCAGGAATCTCAGCAGTTAGGAAGGGACCTCCTCAAGGCAGGTATGGACATGCTGGATGCATACGGGCAGCTTGTTCAGGCAGCGAATGAGGCACATGAGAGCAGTGTACATTATCGTACTGCGGCAGCTGAGGCCCAGATCAGAGAACTGTTGCACAGCCATGTGGAGGCTCAGTCAACCGATGCTCGTGAGACGTTGCAGCATTTGCGGCGTGAGTTCTCTCAGTCCCAACAGCTAGTGGAACATGCTCAGCAGCAAGTTGATTCTCAGAAGAAATACCTGGAGGAGAAGCAACAGGTGGCTAAGAAGACAGAGAGTGAACTGGAGCAGCAGCGCCTGCGTAGTGAAGAATCACTGCAGCAAAGTAAACAAGCTCAGAACAGAGTGGCAGAAGCCAAGGAGAGGTTGAGCAAATGCCTTTTGGAGGCAAAACGGACCAAGCAGGAGGTGAAACAAGCTAAGGAGGCCGCAGACATGGAATCTATTCATGAGGTGAACCTGGAGAGAGCCGGTTGGATAGCACAGGATGAGGAGGTTCAACTAGATGAAGCCAAGAAGCAGTTGCAGTTAGCTGTGTCCAGAGCTGATGAAATAAAACATCTTGTTAAAGAGGCAGAGGATGCCAAGAAAGAGAAGGAGAAGCAACTGGAAGAGGCTCAGCATCGCCTTAAAGGTAGAAAGGAACGATTTAGCCAGATTAAGCAGCAAGGCACAGACAGTGACAAGGAACTGCAGGAAGCTAATCATGCCATTCAGGAGGCTTTCTCTTTGACCCGACTGGACCGCATGAAGGTGGAAGAAGCTCATCGAACAGTGGAGGAAGCACAAATGAAGTTCCAGGTGTCTGGTCAGCGCATGCAACTTGAGCAACAGCAAGTGGATGAGACCTCTCAACAACTACAGGATGCCCAGCAGGCCTACCAGAGGATCAGCCAGCGCTTGGGAGAAGAAAAGGAAACAGATGACAAAGCCTCTTCATTGACTGTGGCGCCAGTACAGATTAAATGGATGACAACGAAATCGAATCACTTGGCGCTGCAGGCACTTAAACGGGAGCAAGAAGCAGCCCAGAAGCAACTGCTTCGTGCAACTGTTAGACAGGAACAGGCAAAATGGAGGCTGGAGGAAGAGCAGGAGAGGGCAGACAAAGATAAGAAGCAACTGCAGGAGGCTAACGAGCACTATGAGGAGGTCCAGGAGCAATCCAAGGTAACATGGAAGCAGGCTACAGAAGCAAACCAACATGTACAAGACGTTCACGTAAAGCACACTCAAATTAGTTTGCAAATTCGGGAGCAGCTCAAGGAAGTCGAGACTGCAAAGAGAGAAGTGCACGAGGCTGCTATGAGAGTTGACGAAGCTCACTGGACCCTGCAGCAGAAGCACATTCTTGCAGAGGAAAAGTTCTTGTTTGTTAAAATTGCTGAGGAGAAAGTGGAGTTGCTGGAGGCGGAAGGAAGACCACAAGAGAATACTGTTGCAATCCCAAAGGGTCACCCGGGAGCACACCAGCGTCTGGAGGAAGCCATGAAGGAGGCAAAGAAGGCAACCAGCAATCTGTCAGAGGCGGAGTCAGAACTGCAGTCGTCTGAGAAACAGCTAGTGTCAACACAGCTGGCTGCCTTGGAGGCAATTAACAAAGTTAGGGAGACAGAGAACAAAGTGGAACAGATTAAGGAAATTGTTGAAATTCTTCAAGAACTGGTACAATCTGCTCTACACCGCCTGGATGTGTACCAAGAGCAATTGGAAGAGAGAAACAAGCAATTGGAGCATGGCCGTCAGCGGGCAGATGCAGCAGCCAAAGATGTACTGGAGAGTGAGGAGGAGACTAGGAAGGCAAAGGATCAGAGAGACCAGCTGGCTGCAAGGCGGTCAGATCAACATGAGCAGAAGCAGCAAGCTACAATTGAAGCAGCCAAGCGACTACAAGATGTCGTGGCCCAAGTGGAAAGTTCAAATCAGTTGTTGCAGCAAGATTGGGCTCAAGTCATTGAAGCCACGCGTCAGATGGATGCCATGCTGCCTAATAGAACATCTAGTTAAGAACAGCTAGTTAGTTGCATTGGTACAATACTGTTGTAGGGTTATGTACACTTGTATGTAGTATAAGTTGCTCTAGTTCTATGTAGTGGTAAAATGTGTTGCTTGCGCAATGGGCTAGTGGTATTGCTCAACTGCGACCGCAAAATGGCTACCCAAGAAGGGGAGAAAGTGACGTGCTCTGCGCTCGAGAAGAAAATTATCAGGCAGATAGAGGTGAGTCCGGCGTACAGAACCATATCATCATTTCAAGTTTTGTAAATCTTGGTCAAAGTGCACTTTTCGCCGCCCTGCCTTGGGGTGCACGTGTAGTTCTACTTTGGAGACAAAAATCTCCCCCGAGACAAATTCCTCCAGGACCAGATCAAGAAAGACGACGATGGCTGTATCCTTGCTCTGTGCATAGTTGTATTTGCCTTTCACCCTGACGCACGATGCATCCAGCAAGCAGCGACTCCAGTGCAGCATGGACTGCAGAGTTGTTGCATTCTTGTGTACCAGTACCACCATACAACACGGTCGTACCAGTACCACCATACAACATGGTCGTACCAGTACCACCATACAACACGGTCGTACCAGTACCACCATACAACACGGTCGTACCAGTACCACCATACAACATGGTCGTACCAGTACCACCATACAACATGGTCGTACCAGTACCACCATACAACATGGTCGTACCAGTACCACCATACAACACGGTCGTACCAGTACCACCATACAACATGGTCGTACCAGTACCACCATACAACACGGTCGTACCAGTACCACCATACAACACGGTCGTACCAGTACCACCATACAACATGGTCGTACCAGTACCACCATACAACACGGTCGTACCAGTACCACCATACAACACGGTCGTACCAGTACCACCATACAACACGGTCGTACCAGTACCACCATACAACACGGTCGTACCAGTACCACCATACAACATGGTCGTACCAGTACCACCATACAACATGGTCGTACCAGTACCACCATACAACACGGTCGTACCAGTACCACCATACAACATGGTCGTACAAGTACCACCATACAACATGGTCGTACAAGTACCACCATACAACATGGTCGTACCAGTACCACCATACAACATGGTCGTACCAGTACCACCATACAACATGGTCGTACCAGTACCACCATACAACATGGTCGTACCAGTACCACCATACAACACGGTCGTACCAGTACCACCATACAACATGGTCGTACCAGTACCACCATACAACACGGTCGTACCAGTACCACCATACAACATGGTCGTACCAGTACCACCATACAACACGGTCGTACCAGTACCACCATACAACACGGTCGTACCAGTACCACCATACAACACGGTCGTACAAGTACCACCATACAACATGGTCGTACAAGTACCACCATACAACATGGTCGTACAAGTACCACCATACAACATGGTCGCGATCCAGCATCCGTCCCATGTTCGTGGTGCAAGTGTGTGTGCTTGCTGTCCTTAACAATGCCCATAGGGGTGACCATAGCTGTTCTCACAACCTTCAATCGGCTCAAGGTGAGAGCACTGCAACATATGCACATGTACCAGCACACACACATACACACACACACACACACACACACACACACACACACACACACACACACATACACACACACATACACACACACACATACACACACACACACACACATACACACACATACACACACACATACACACACACGCACACACACACACACACACACACACACACACACACACACACACACATACACACACACACACACACACACACACTACAGCTTGTTGGGAGTGGAGTGTGTTTGATAGGTAAAAGTTCACATGCCTTCACATTGTATCATTATTTATATGTGTGTAGCAACTGTCGTCGGATGTCGGGGTGATTGCAGATGCTATGAAGAAGTCAGCAAACAACTTGGTTGAAGTGAGTGTGTTGTGAGCGTGTCCACAAGTACAAGTACAACCTGCTTATGGGGCTGGATGGGATTATGATGGAGGATGGGATGAAGTTGGCAGTTCTGTTGTGCACTGAAGTGTAGGACCAAAGAACTGATGCCGTGTGGTGTCTGTGGGCCATGGCTCCCTCCGCAGGTCAGTGAAGATGGTAGTAAGCTCCGGCGCAATCCTTCACAGCCTATGAAGTCCCCAGAGAAGAGGTCCACTGATGAGAAAGAGGACGAGGACTCGAGGACAGTGTATGTGGTGAGTACTGGGTAGGTGTGAGTTGCACTGTGCACTCACACTCACTTTGTGATGGCATGTTTTGGACAGTGTGTGTGTGAAGGACCTTGTACGTGGTATTGTACACTTAGGGCAGAAATAGGTATGAATTATGTTGGACCAGTTCTTGTCGCACCTCCCTTCCACAGAAGGGGTTTCCGTTGGACACCACTCTAGATCAGTTAGAAGAATTCTTTGACCCTTTTGGAGAGGTCTGGGAGTAGTACACACACGCATGCACGCAAATGCACACACACACGCACACACACACACACACACACACGCACACACACACGCACACACACACACACCACACAACCCTTTAACTGATGTGCCTCCCTGTACTGCTGAAGGTGCTCCTGATCAGAATGAAGCGTACAGCTTTCAACAAGTTTAAGGTACATGAAATAGCTACACACTGTTGTTGTTGGTCCTAACTTGTCATCACTCCTGCAGCTGTGTCTATACTCATGTTGCTATGGTGATGCTGTGCTTGTGTGTTTGTTGCTAGGGCTCTGTGTTTGTGGAGTTTAAAGCTAGAGAAGATGCTGAGAAGCTTCTTCAAGCGCCAGACCTGAAGTACAAGGAAGCAGAGCTGCTTAGGGAGTGGAGGTGAGTGTGGCAATATCTTGGTGTCACATGACTGTCGCATGGCACTGCACATTGTCCGTCTGTCTGTGTGTAGGAAAGACTACAATGCTCGTAAGGAGAAGGAGAGGAAGTCAGGGATTGCCCCAGCTGCTGAGAACAAGTGAGCATCTAGTGTGTGTGTGTGTGTGTGCGTGTGTGCATGCGTGCGTGCGTGTGTGTGTGCGTGTGTAGCTGGTGTGGTGTAGTAGTTGCTTCACTGACAGATAGAGGTAGTGGGTGTTTAAGATGGTTGTTGTTGTTGTAGTTGGATGTTGTTTTTATACAGTATGTTTTGTTGTTGTGTGTGAGGTAGGTGTCTCCCTTGCACGTTTGTAGAGTGAAGGAACCACAGGAAGAGAAGGACGACAAGGAACAAGAGGCAGAGAGAAAGAAGGCAGGCTAGCTAGTACACTTGTACCCATCTAGACCAACCATACATTCAGCATGCACTGGTGCTGTGTGCTCATAATGCAGTCATCTACCTCGCTCTTCAGCCTTCCATCCCGAAAGGTGCTGTGATCAAATTCCAAGGCTGTGGTCCAGAGGCCTCTGTGCTGAAGATCAAGGTGTGTACATTGTGCCTTCTCCTTCCCTGTCCATGTGTGAAGGAGATGTGTGCCCTTCACTGTCTCAGGAGTTCTTCCAAGAGTTTGCAGTTGTGGGATTTGTGGAGTTTACCAGTGGAGGGACCGAGGTGTGTGTGTGTGTGTGTGTGTGTGTGTGTGTGTGTGTGTGTGTGTGTGTGTGTGTGTGTGTGTGTGTGTGTGTGTGTTGTGTAGTGCATTTGTGAGGAGGGGAGAGGAGTGGAAAGGGTGTGGTGTGTTGGATGCTCTTCCCCCTACATGTGTGTTCCTGCAGGGCTACGTGAGGTTTGCTTCAGCGGAAGTAGCCAAAGGTGCCATTGAAAAGGCTACAGCAGCTGCCGAGGATGGCAAGGTGCTGATCTGTGGAGGAGAGTCAAAGCTGACTGTGTTAGAAGGTGAGGTAAATGTACACCACCCACTGGCCTGCCGCCCACTGGCCTGCCGCCCACTGGCCTGCCACCCACTGGCCTGCCACCCATAGATCAAGTGCTCCGCTGCAGTACCGTACCACAGGCATTATTGTTCAACATAGTGTGTGTGTGTGTGTGTGTGTGTGTGTGTGGTGCTTGCTGCAGGGGAGGACGAGGAGGCCTACCAGAAGCGGGCTGAGGCTGCACGGCAGAAGGCTAAAGGTACATGACAGCTGCAGAGGTCACTGTGCAGTGGGTACTAGAGGAGGGATTGGGTGTTAGTGTGAGAGGCATGATGTGGTTGGATGCTAAGCACAGAGGGGTGAAGAAGCTAACATGCAAGAGAGTTGACGGGTGGTTGCATAGTTCGCATTAAGGGAAGAAAGAACTCATGCAGGGATAGAAGTGGAGTGTGTACAGCACTCTTCCTTCTTCGATGGTAGTGCACAGGAATGCAGTGGGGTGTGGAGAGGGAGGTGAGTGGAGAGAACATTGTGTGTTAAACTCCTTGTCCTCTTGTGCAGACAAAGGCCAGAGGTTTGGGAAGGCCAAGCGCTTTGGGTATAAGAGGAGTGCAAAGTCCTACGCAAATGAGGAGAAGGGGGAGGATGGCCCGCCCAGCAGCAAGCAGCCCAAGGAAGAGTAGAGCACTAGTTCCAAGAACACGCATGTACGTAGGAGACTGACACACGACACGGTAGCTATGCTGGTTTTGTATGAATGGCGACAGTCACATGACTCGGGGCGTGGCATCCTCGAAGGGGCATGACCAGTTGCTGTTTCGATTCTGCCGATCGCTCGCAGCATGAAGTTCCCCTTGGCTATAGCAATACTTGCATCTCTTCTACTCCTTGACGGGTGGGCTGTCCCGCTCGATGGCGAAGTCAGTCGTCCTGCCCTCGAACAGCTCAAGAGCCTCCGGCGCATCTTGCGCGCGGATCCGGTGGCAACAGTGACGGGCTTGGAGTGTGCTGCATGCAAGGTCATCTTCACGGTGCTCCAGGATCTGTTCCTGAAGAACGCCACAGAGGACGAAATTGTTGCCGTCATCACGGCGTTCTGCATTGACCTTAAGATTGAAGACGAGAACGTCTGCACTGCAGTCGTTCTCGAGTTCAAGGTATGTTCGTCATTTACTATTCCTCTGCTATTTGTGCAGGGTTTCACTGCAAGCAATCACTATATGCACACAATGCTTGCAACATCCCTCATGCTTTACATTCGTGGCAAGAGATCGTACCTTGCTTGCCAGAGAGCCAATTGCACGTGCATGCAGTGTAATGATCACTTTCTGCTTTCTCACAGGATGAAGTGCTGACAGTGGCTGATCAGGTGGCCCTCAGTCCCAATGAAGCCTGTGGAATTATACTGGGCCCCTCTTGTGGTGACCCCTATGACCCCTGGAACCAGACTTGGGTGGTGAAGTTGCCTCCCACTCCAAAGCCCCCAGTAGTGCCAGTGCCCCCTCCAAAGGTGCGTACATACATGCGGCTACCTTGCACATGTTATGAATGATGCAAGTGTTGTCAACAGTGAGGATGATGTAAGTTGGGTTAGAAGACCTGTGTTGACCCAGTGTGCTGCCTGTGCACTCCCTTTCAATTGCATCTGTAGCCGGGTTCTCCAGTCAGCAAAGTGCTTTACCTCTCTGACATACATTTTGACAAGAACTACACTGTGGGGTTTAATGCTGAATGCGGTGAGCCTCTGTGCTGCAGGCCACCCAATGGACCTCCACGTGAGTCTGTCTGCCTGACACATGTACACACACACACACACACACACACACACACACACACACACACACACACACACACACACACACACACACACACACACACACACACACACACACACACACACACACACAGACATACACACACACACACACACACACACACACAGACACACACACACACACACACACACACACACACACACACACACACACACACATGCACGCACGCACGCACGCACACACACACACACACACGCACGCACACACACACACACACACACCTTTGTGCACACAGCCAAGCATCCTTAGCCTCATACCCAGCCACATTTCTGCAATGGCTGCCAGCTGTGAAAAAGATGGGTCTGGGACTGTGTGTGCGATTGCACTGCATCAAGCAATGGGTACATTTGGCATTGATTACAATAACAGTACTGCTGGTGGCATTCCTTTTGTGCATATCTAGGCTTCTGGTGAAGGAAGGCACAATTTATATCCTCTTCTGCATAGCAGCAGCTTTGGTGGCAACTGTGTGTGTGTGAGGTCACGTAACCTGAACTGTATCAACAGTTGACATTGTTTGCTGACAGTGCTTTCAAGATAATGACACACAGTTTCAAAGTCATCTGTTTGTAGCAATGTTTGGTACTCCTTCGGCCAAGGATCAGCTAACTGTGGTTCCGTTAGACTAACAAAATGAGAAAGACCAAGCATAATGATTGTATGCTAGGAACCATTCCAATTGCGGCTTTTAATGCGCCGAAGCGGTGCAGAGCAAATAGTCTTTCCACTGATGGTCGGCAAACACTTCTTTTCAGCGGAGAAACCAGTAGTTATGTCAACTTGCTGAGTGTAAGCACTTCACACCCCACATTTGCAATAACTCTCTTTAATAAGGGTCCACCAACAGCTTCATACAGCTCTGTAGGGACTTCCATCGCTGCTGTTTGCACCAATGCATGTGCATAATACTTTGACTACATAATGTGACTTTCTCATATGTAGTATTCCCATTATTATCAGCAATCTGATTGGACCCTGTGGACCACCATGCACTGCTAGCGATAGTGTAGACAGTCCCCAGACTATTTTCAATGCCTTGTCTAATGGCAGCAGGAGTGGGCTGGGATGAGACTAGCTAGTCCTTCACAGGCAGGCTTCCCATAATCTCGCCCTCTCTTGTTAACTCATGTTTGCTGCAGCTGCCGGCAAGCGTGCCGCCGGTCCCTGGGGTGACTACAACTGTGACTGTCCTTTACAGACCTTGGAGAACCTGCTCCAGCATGTTGGCAACATGAGTGACCAGGTGTGTTGAGTTGTACACTTCATGAGATGCACATTGTCTCTGTAAGGGTGGTCGCACTGTGCCCAGTCCTGTTCACCCTTCCCCTGTGTGTCTGTGGGTGCAGTTTGACTGGGTGTACGTCACTGGAGACCTGCCTCCACACAATGTGTGGAACCAAACTCAAGAGGACCAGGTGAGGTGGGCCCGGGGCTGGAGCTTTGCCACCCTTGCTCCCTTGTTCGCTCACTGTCCCCTTCCCCTCCCTCCTCAGCTCTATGTGTTGGATGTCATCACAAGACTCCTCAAGACCTACCTTCCTGGCAAAACAGTGTACCCAGCAGTGGGCAACCATGAGGGAGCTCCGGTGAACAGGTAGTGCTGCTCAGCACGCTCCTCCCACTACCGCTCTCACTGCTACTCAGTGGCTGCTACAGCTGTTGTGTGATCGTTGTGCTATTTATCAGATGTACTTATGTTACTGTAAAATGTTGTTGATGTCATTTGGTGAAATACTGTAGTGGAGCAATACTGTACACTTGTAGTGTTGTGTCTTGTACATTGTTACATGTCTGTGAGTGTGTGGGGAACAAGGGGAGTGTGTGTGTGGGGACCTGCATGTCTGTTGCCCTTTCTCTGCCCTCCCACACCCCCACACCCCCCACACCCCCACACCCCATGCCCCCCTCCCACACACACCCCTCCCTCAGCTTCCCGCCTCAGTTTGTAACCGGCCCCAATTCAGGTCAATGGCTGAGGGATGCACTTGCGAAGTACTGGAGTGAGTGGTTGCCAAGCGACACCGTGGAAACCATTAAGAGGTGTGTATCCATAGTTTGTGAATGAATGCTCACTTCTGCTTTTATACATGTTAGGTATACTTGCCTTGCTTGTATTCCACTGTATTAATGTGCTCAGAATGGGCTATGTATATACTACATGTATGTGTGTGAACTGTATATCGTATGTTGGGTTGCCTGCTGTATCTCTGCTAGGGGAGGCTTCTACACGGCTTTGATCCACAAAGGCCTAAGAGTGGTCTCTCTGAACATGAACTACTGCAACAACCAAAACTGGTAAGTGAAGAAGAGACCATGAACGACACAGTCACAGAGCCTGGATGGTACTAGGGCGATGCTTGGGTAGGAGGTAAAGGGAGTTCTCTGATCCCAAGGGTACTTACAGTAGTAGACTGAGAGGTTGTCTGAAGTTGACAGTTCTTGTGCACATCACCTGACCACACAGAGCATGCACTAGTGGACCAATACCAGCTGGCCTGACTTGGGGAGAAGATGACATGATGTGTGTGTGTGTGTGTGTGTGCTTTGCTATGCGTCTGTGTAGGTGGCTTCTAATCAATAGCACAGACCCAGCACAGCAATTGGAGTGGTTTGTGGACGTACTCCAGAAGGCGGAGGATGCAGGAGAGAAGGTGAGCCTGTGGCAACATTGACAGTGTAACCTCCAGGTCCTCTGCAGCTGTGCTGTAGAGGCTCATAGTGGCATTGAATGATGCAATGGCAGTACTGAGTGCATACTAGCACCACTGTCATTGAAACCTCAAATACAGGACACTTTGATGGACCTGAAAATCCTTGCCAACTCCTGTGTTCTGTAGCAGGTGGCAAAGACTTTTGGTGGAGGCTTCCTGCATTTGAGTTGTCAATGACAGTTGTGTCCATGTAAATGTGTAGTAACCTGGTCCATACATAATGTGTGCAGGTTCATGTTATTGGGCACATTCCATCTGGAAGTGGGGACTGCCTCAAAACGTGGTCCTGGCAGTACTACAAGATCGTCAACAGGTGTGTATGTGTGTGTGTGTGTGTGTGTGTGTGTGTGTGTGTGTGTGTGTGTGTGTGTGTGTGTGTGTGTGTTCCTAACTGCTGTCTCCATTACTATGCTAACTAAAGGTACGAGAGCACTATTGTCAACCAGTTCTTTGGCCACTCCCACACTGACCACTTTGAGGTGTTCTTTGATTTGGAGAACAAAACAAGAGCCACCAAGTGAGGAATTGGAGTGCTTGTGTGCATGTGTGCAGGTATGTGGGTGTGTGCATGTGTGTGGGTGTGTGCATGTGTGTACATGTGGGTATGTGGGTGTGTGCATGTGTGTACATGTGGGTGTGTGGGTGTGTGCATGTGTGTACATGTGGGTGTGTGGGTGTGTGCATGTGTGTACATGTGGGTGTGTGGGTGTGTGCATGTGTGGGGATGTAAGAGGACATGGTAAAACTGTTGGGATAGAATTAGGGAAAGATGGTTGAAAGTTTTGGTGCAAGTTTCAATTACCAAGTTTTGTTTTCAATGTACGTATTTTACTTCTTTCTTCCCAAATATCACTCTCTGCTGAAGCCCCTAACAACTCACTGTGTCCTCTGCTGCAGTGCCATGTTCATTGGGCCCAGTGTCACTACCTACACAGGACTGAACCCTGGGTACAGGGTATACACCATCGATGGAGATTACAACAAGTCCACACACGTAAGCCCTCACCATGTGCACTGTTGCCTCAAGCACTGTTAGTTACACAGGTATTTCCTGTGGGTGGTGACTAGTATTACAACATTGTGCATACATCACCTAATATGGAGTAAATAGAAGCCTTACATTGTCAAAGTGCACTGTGTACACCAGACACTGTCATCACTGAGAGTGTGTGCATGTCTGTGATGTCATCTATTTGGAGTGTTCTGATTGGTGGACATGTAATTTACTCACTTTTGTCACACACTGGAGTTATTTGTAGTAACATGTGCCATGATGACAGCATGTGTGCCAATGTAACACGACAAGCTGGCCAGCCTGTCAGTGTGTCATAGTGACAGAGTGGGAGTGTGTCTCAGTGACAGAGTGGGAGTGTGTCTCAGTGACAGAGTGGGAGTGTGTCCTTCTGTATCATCTTTGACAGGTGGTCCTGGACCATGAGACGTATTATGCAAATCTGACTGAAGCAAATGCAAAGGATAAGTTAGAGTGGATATTTGAATACAGTGCAAAGGTTAGCATAACCGTTGTGTTGGCCCTGCAGCTGAGAGGGGTGTGTTGGTCTGTGCTTACTGTGTGTAGGGTGGGGTGGTGGGTGGGGTGGTGGGTGGTGTGGTGGGTGGAGCAGTGACAGAGACCACTGAGAGGACCTAGTGTTTTGGCTGGTGAGGAGTGAAGGGTGAAACTAGAGTAGGGAGTAAATGTGAAGAGATTTTTAATTATATCTCATTAGAAATCTTATGGCATGTCTGCATTGAGACCATCTGATTGGAGTGATCTGATTGGTCGATTTGAAAAAGATGATCAGCTGTTTGACAAGTTCTACAAGTGAGTGTTTATGTTGTATGTAGTGGTTCCTGTCATTAGAAGCCCATGGTGGTGCCAAGTAGTGGGTCAGGTGTCTGGCTTGTCTGTGCTCATACTGCTGTCCAGAAATAGATGTGTCCTCTCTCCATTGTCTTATTTGGCAGCTCATGCCCAAATTAATTTGAACAATTGTTTTGACGTGAATAGAGAAATATGTGTTTTGTGGGTGTTCTGCAGAGCTGTAGTCAATAGTACACTACTGTCATAACTGTTTGATACTAATTTGGCTATTTCTGCTTCCTTTACTCCTCCCCTCCCTCCTCCCCTCCCTTCTCCTCTTCCTCCTCCCCTTCCTCCTCCCCTCCCTCCTCCCCTCCCACCTCCCCTCCCTCCTCCCCTCCCACCTCCCCTCCCTCCTCCCTTCCCTCCTCCCCTCCCACCTCCCCTCCCTCCTCCCTTTCCTCCTCCCCTCCCTCCTTGGTGTAGCTACTACTCCAAGATGCATGTCACCCAGCCTTGTGGTGCCGCATGCAAAGCTGGTTTCCTGTGTGGCCTGAAGTCAGGCAGGTCACATGACCACTCCTTCTGTGCCACGCCCCCTGGAGTGACCTACAAAGAGATGCAGTTTTACATGAAGCAAATGGACCAGTGCTAGAGAATGTGACTGCACCACACAGTACTCTGGAAAGAATATGCTGCAATAACTATTACTGTGTTAATGTGTATGGAAATTATTTGAAAGTATTAATTTGCATACAGCTGAATGTATATAATTTGGGTCTTTTTTCAGTTCACCTTATAATTGTTTGTACCACAGCACTTTGAGGCATCTTCAAGCCCTAGACATGATCAATTCGGCGGTTGCCCTAGCTACATATACAAAATAGAGTCCTGTGTTTTGACTTGCATGCACAGCTGTCAGGAACTTACGTCACGCTATTGTGTGATAGTGTTGTCATGAATATCGTTACAAGCGCCGTTATCTCGTCCCCTCAAGAGACGGCGAGCTACTTGTAAGGGTTCCTGCACACTTGTAAGGAGGTTCGCCTAGCCGGGGTAGTCAGCAGGGACATTCAAATGTAAGTTACATATCTGATTGGGCTAGTTTGGTACATTGCGCGGCTTGCTGTACAAATCGCCTTCTCTGCTTACAGTTCTTTGCGCAGCTCGAGAGCAGCACAACACTCATTTGCGTGCGCTGTAGCTCCTACACACGAGCTGTTGTGTGATTGGTCCCACATCAACGCGCTCGAATGGCGCCAAATTCTGCACTGTTGTTGTTTCTTGTACAAACCGTTGTGTTGGTGACAGCCCGTTCTCTGAGCTCCTGCCCCTCCAGAGGTTAGCCTTCTGCCTTACAAGTAGTCCCCTGGCAGCAGCGTACGATAGCGCACACAGTCGCGCACTTTCACTGCTTCCCTCTCCCCACCTTCTCCCTCAGCACTGTGTGTAGCCCAGCCACCCTCCATTGGGCAAGCACTGTTGGAGACACTCCGCAGCTCCCTCTGTGGATGTACCACTATCGATGGGAGCATCAGTATTGATTTGAGCTCTGCAACAACCCCTGACTCCAGCAGCACTCAGCTCACTGCTAGCAACTTCTCCTTCCTGGCAGATGTCCAGGAGATCACGGGATACCTGGAATTAAAGGGGGTCTGTGTCCACGACCTCTTGTCACTCCCTTCTCTGAGAGTCATTCATGGACGTGAACTTAAAGATGGCCGCGCACTGGTGGTCGATTCAGTGGTAGCTCCAGAAGGTGTTGTTTTCCCAAAACTGTCAGAAATTGTGACTGGCAACGCGTACTTTAGCAATGTTACTGGAGTGTGTGGTTATATGAGTGTAAACTGGAGTGATGTGCTGAGCAATGGAAGTCTGCAGGAGGGCAGCACAGCTACCTGCGAGCAAGGTGTGTGTGATGTGACGTGCAGGCACACAAGTGATATGCCAGTGTGTGTGTGTGTGTGTGTGTGTTGTGTGTGTGCTTGTGTCAAAGGTGCTGCCGTATGTTTGTGTTTGTGTTTATTCCCTGTTGAGTGATATTTTATCTCAGGCGTGAGCAAGCTTTGCTTGTGGTATAAGTTGTGAAGTGCTGGCATTGCTAACCATGTCATGAATACATGTATTAGTATGCAAACATGGATTGTATACACCAGACACAGACATTCCATGAATAAATTATGTAATGCAATGCTAATAGCATAGCATAGGTACATGTGTTTGGTATTCAGTGACCTCTGAAGTGCTTGTCCACCACTGCACATGCACACCCCCTCCTGCCTCAGTGTCTGGCAACTGTTCTGCATGTCACAGTGGTCACTGCTGGAGACCAGGCTCCTCCAGTGAAGGAGAAATGGCTTGCCAGACGTGTGAGTCTGTGAACACAATAAACAATGCCTTGAGTGTGTGTGTTTGGTGTCAGGAGATAATTCTTTGTGCTGTACCAGCTGTATGGGGCTAGACATAGGACATTATAAAATAATTTATCATATAGAAATGCTCTGACTGTGGGAAAATTCACTTCTTTGCATAGGTGCTTCCCACTCCCATCCCTTCCGATTTAGATTAGGTGAACTAGAGATAGCATGAAGAGAATGAATGCACAATAGTGTCAGGTCCCACCCTAAGCATATCTTATTGCACACTGCATTGTAAGTGTTAGTGGGGGCTGCAGTGCATCTGTGGTGTGTGCCTGTATCAGTGATAGGCTATGGGTGGGGCTAATGACCAGGCATTCTTGCTTTGTTCATCTGTGTGCCTCTATCAAACAGCACATTAGTGCTGTCTGTGTAGGGATGGGAAATTAGCGCTGTTCTTGTCCAGGCCTTAAACTGGTGAACAAGTGAATGAGGAGTGCAAGTGTTGAGTGGTATACAGAGCCAGTCTTATGCTATTGGGCACACCATGACTTTGTGTGTAAAAGGTGCCCTGAATGTTTTGTGTATTTTACATGCCTTTCTCTGCCACTGTGACCATGTGGGGGAGGGGGGAATGACCACGTGCAGGATATGTACTAGTTGTGTGCCCCGGGTAAGAGTCCCACTCCTTGTTGCAATGTTAACAGCTAGGCAAGGTGGAGACCCAATGATAGCCTTTCCCAGTGAACTCTGTCAGCGCAATTGTCCATGTATGGATGAAGTGTAGCGGCAGCTGTGATAGGAATGACAGTGTGGCCATGTCAGTGTGTGTGAACCTTGTGTCAAATGTCACAGTGTAAGCTGACAAGGGGTGCAGGTTCCTGTCACCTATCCTAAATTGCTCCCATTGCCTTTTGCGAATGGGTCCTGTTTGAACAGTGACAACATTGGCCTGACCAGGAATCACTTGAATGTGTGTACATGTGTATACTGGCTTGCGACCCCCACCATGGTGTCTACTGTGGTTGTACTTGTACTACCTGTAAATGCTAATTATTTGACTACTGCCACCAAGACCTGCCCACTCGTCCATCCCACAGCCTCTCCATCCTCACTTTGCTGCAGTATCGCATACTGTCTGTCCTTCAAGTTGTGGTGGAAACCGCTGCTTTTTTGCTGCTGATAATGTCACCCTGGAGTGTTGTGACCAGCGCTGTGTGGGGGGCTGCACTGGAGTGACAGCGGCTGACTGCTTTGTGAGTGAATCAGTAGGCAACAGAGTAACATGCTTTGTGCATGCCCCCCATCCCCGAAACAAATTGCACGTCCTCCTTGGTTAGGAGCTCAGCTACTCTGGCCATGGCAAATGTTGTGAACTCTGTTGTGTTGACAGTTTGTGGTGCTTTGGTCTCTCATCCTCCACTAACTGAGCTCTCCTTATTAACCAAGTGTGCTTGTGTCTGCTCCCTGTGTTCTGTGTGCAGGCTTGCCGCACCTTCAGTGATGGTGATGTGTGTGCGAATAGCTGCCCCCCAGCGTATGTCTACAACAGTGAGAACCACTCTCTGGCTGTGAACACAGAGCATAAGCTGACAGCAGGATTCTTCTGTGTGAACAGTTGTCCAGGTGTGTGTGTAACTGTATGCATTCATATTATAAAATGTGAGTTGTGCTTGTAAGATAATACTGTAGTGGTGTGCGTACATTGGAATGGAATGTACGCATAGAAGTGCTCCACAAATGTGCTGTACAGTAGCCACTTACTCTCTCTGTCTCTCTCCCCTTTATCTCTCCCCTTTGTCTCTCTTCCCTTGATCTGGCTCCCTTGATCTGGCTCCCTTGGTCTGGCTCCCTTGATCTGGCTCCCTTGGTCTGGCTCCCTTGGTCTGGCTCCCTTGGTCTGGCTCCCTTGGTCTGGCTCCCTTGGTCTCTCTCCCCTCGGTCTGGCTCCCTTGGTCTGGCTCCCTTGGTCTGGCTCCCTTGGTCTGGCTCCCTTGGTCTGGCTCCCTTGGTCTGGCTCCCTTGGTCTGGCTCTCTTGGTCTGGCTCCCGTGGTCTGGCTCCCTTGGTCTGGCTCCCTTGGTCTGGCTCCCTTGGTCTGGCTCCCTTGGTCTGGCTCCCTCGGTCTGGCTCCCTTGGTTTGGCTCCCTCGGTCTGGCTCCCTCGGTCTGGCTCCCTCGGTCTGGCTCCCTTGGTCTGGCTCCCTTGGTCTGCTTCCCTTGGTCTGGCTCCCTTGGTCTGGCTCCCTTGGTCTGGCTCCCTTGGTCTGGCTCCCTCGGTCTGGCTCCCTTGGTCTGGCTCCCTCGGTCTGGCTCCCTTGGTCTGGCTCCCTCGGTCTGGCTCCCTTGGTCTGGCTCCCTTGGTCTGGCTCCCTGGTGTGTCCATCTTCTAGTTGGCCTGTATGCAAAGGATGGTGTGTGTGTGACAGACTGTGGAGAAGGCTTTAACATGACAGAAGGAAACTGTGTACCTCTCACCAAACAACCTGTAGGTTAGTTGACACACCAGCACTCACGGTAGTGTGTGTGGGGGGGGGGGGGGGGGCATTACCATACTAGAACGTAGAGGCTTTTTTCAGTTGTGTTCAGGTGATGAAGACTCCCGGGTCAAAATGTCCTGAATTGTTGTATGACATTTTTGTTGTATGAAATTGCTCGAAAGGGAAAAAAGCCTCTACATTCACATGATGCAATCACTACCATACTGCTGTACTGTATGGTATGAATGATCACAACAAAGTGGTTAGCTGCCAGACATTTAGCTCATTGAACCTGGGTGATAAAATCAATCAGACTCCAAATGTACTGCAAATATTAATTTGTGACCTTCTGTGTTTGTGATGATGTGCACTCTTGTTGTGCCCACTCAGTTTGCCCAGGTATGAGTGTAAGTGCTAGAGAAGCTCTAACCCAGGACAATGTGGACTCTTATGCTGGCTGCACAGTCATTGATGGACACTTCTGGATTAGTGCAGCAACAAGTCAGGATATATTACGCAGGTATGCCAGTGTGTGTGCATGTGTGCATGTGTGCATTGTGTGTGTGTGTGTGTGTGTGTGTGTGTGTGTGTGTGTGTGTGTGTGTGTGTGTGTGTGTGTGTGTGTGTGTGTGTGTGTGTGTGTGTGTGTGTGTGTGTGTGTGTGTGTGTGTGTGTGTGTGTGTGTGTGTGCGTGTCACCCCTTTTAATTGCTGTATTTTACAATGTTACCTGGGCTCCCTGAAAAGTAGTCCGCTGGACTAAGTGAGGTTCCAGTGTAATAATTACTGATACTTCAGTGCAACATGTATCTGTTCCTTGACACATGAACTTGCCAGTTGACTTTGTCTCCACTTTCCCCTGTGCTATGCAGAAGGATCACTGAGGCCCAACTGGATGGTCTGCTCTCCATAGAGGAAATTCGAGGCTCTTTAATAGTCACCTGCTATAACAGACCAAACCTGACATTCCTTCAGAATGTGAAGGTAATTGGTTCTCACAACATCACCCTCGTCAATGGCCGTACGGACCTTAGTGACTCACGTTCCACTGAGAGTGTAGCTATTTTCATGAGAGCAAATCAGCAACTAACAGGTATTGATCTCTCTAGCCTCCAGCAAATAGTGTCAGGTAAGCTGACAGGTGTTGGATGTTGGACAGCTTGGGTGCTCCTCCATTACCCCTCTCCTTTCTCCTTACCCACATGCTAGGTGATGTGTTCCTTACCTCAAATGACATGTTATGCTACTTTCCCAACTTCACCCTGCTCCTTGATGGCTCACCTGGCCAGATATTTGATCCAGACACCCTTAGTGCCTACAGAAGGCCTGCAGCTGACTGTGGTAGGTACCAATATGCAGAGCACACTCGTGTGAACATGTGTATGTACCAACCATGCACCATCCTTGTATGTAAGGTGATGTGTGACCGTGTGTCTCCACCTACATGTATCAGCTACTGATGGCCTTGTGTGCCACACTCAGTGTAATTCCACTTGGGGATGTGGAGGTCCCAGTGCATCTCAGTGTGTTCGGTGTATGGGCTACAGGGACACAACCTCACAGCAGTGTGTGAGCACGTGTGACGGGATCCCGTTAGTCTAACCATGCATACACATATGCACACACAAATATGAAGCCAAAGCTGCATTCATCACCATTCCGTCTGCCACTGCTTGCCACATGCCCTTAGCTGTAGTGTAGGGTTTGGGTGTCAGTTGTGTTTGTCTCTCTCTCCTTTCACCTGCTGCTGCAGAGGAGTGTACAGCAATGCATCCAGTCTCACCTGTGAGCCGTGCCATGGAGCATGCAGTGCCTGCAGTGGCCCGGTAAGGAAGAGAGATGTGTGTCACTAGGTTGACATGGTTGTGCAGCTTGGTGAAAGAATGAAGGCTTGTTGTACTTAAGTGCATGTGTGAGTATGTATTCACAATGTTGCAGGACAGTGTGTTTCAGTCTGCACACAAACAGTATTGCAATGAGTAGAATGGAACTGACTGTGTTATTCTTCACTCTCAACTCCTCTTCACCCCTTCACTCTATCATAATCTCCTTCTCCGTCTATACTCCATCCCTTCCATTCCCTGTACCTCCAACCACAGTCACAGTCCGACTGTACCTCCTGTGCCAACTTGGAGGTGGCTCCCTCTGTTTCTCCTCTCTTTGGCCGCCGCCTGTGTGTGATGGAGTGTCCAGTTGGGCTGTATGCCAATGGGACGAGTTGTGAGTCCTGCAGTGGACAATGCAGTGGAATGGAGGGTTGCACCGGGCCTGCCGCAGTGGTGGGCAGTGGAGGCTGCTTCAGCTGCGGCACTGTGGTCATCCAAGGCACTAGGATTCAAGTGAGCAGCAATACGCACAGTGCCCTGTGAAAGTTTGAGTCTGCTAGTGTTCTCAGTAATTCTGTGTAGACTAAAAAATGTGGTATGCTCATAGATCTTTCCCATATGCATGTGTGCCATCCCTCCATGGTATCATGTTGCTTTGATGTTGTGTGTTTGATATTTCTTCCCGTGTGTTGTCTACATCTATTCCCTTGTTTTCTCACATACATTATTTCTGCAGTGTGTCAGTTCCTGCCCACCGCAGCGTTACAGAGCTGTCCTCACATCAGCTTCAGGCTCACTTGTTGCGGGCACAGCAGTGTGCAGGCCGTGCAGTGAAGGCTGCCTCACCTGCAGTGGCCCTGCTCCCAGCCAGTGCTCCCAGTGTACCACAGTGGGGGTGATGCATGCCAACGGGACCCTCGAATGTGTTGACGCCTGTCCTGATGGGACTTACTCAGACACAGCAGACAGGTTGTGTCAGTCATGTGACACCAAATGTGAGTGCTGTACTGAGCCACTCACAGACTACTGCAATGCGTGCATGAACCTACGCAGTAACAGCTGTATATCAGGTTGCAGCACCAATGGCAGCAATGGTGGTGTTGTGAGTGGTAAGTAGTGTCAGTAGGCATATGGTGTGTACAAACACCACAACTTGTATGCATACATTATATTATACACATACATTATATTATTTGCATACATTATATTATACACATACATTATATTATTTGCATACATTATATTATACACATGGTGTATATTGTACAGTGTCTCTCGGTTCATATCTTACTCCCTTACAGGTAGCAGTGACTACTTTGTATTGGTTGTAAGTGTGGTGCCAGCTGCTGTGGTGCTACTGATCCTGTTGCTGTTGGTGGCCCTCGCTGCGTGCTGCATGTTATACAAGAGGGCTAGTAACAAAGGCAACCCTCAAGTGAGTTTGAATTGTTTGATGGCCGTGGAACTGACTTATTTTACAGAGGTGTGTACCCATAGCTTGTGAATGGATGCTCACTTCTGCTTTTATACATGTTAGGTATACTTGCATTAGTTGGTTGTATTCCACTGTATTAATGTGCTCAGAATGGGCTACGTGTATACCATATGTATGTGTGTGAACTGTATATCGTATGTTGGGTTGCCTGCTGTATCTCTGCTAGGGGGGGCTTCTACACAGCTTTGATCCACAAAGGCCTATGAATGGTCACTCTGAACATGAATTACCAAAACTGGTAAGTGAAGATAAGACCGTGAACGACACAGTCACAGAGCCTGGATGGTACTAGGGCGATGCTTGGGTAGGAGGTAGAGGGAGTTCTCTGATCCCAAGGGTATTTAGTAGACAGAGAGGTAGTCTGAAGTTGACAGTTCTTGTGCACAACACCTGACCACACAGAGCATGCACTAGTGGACTAATACCAGCTGGCCTGACTTGTGGAGAAGATGACATGATGTGTGTGTGTGTGTGTGTGTGTGTGTGTGTGTGTGTGTGTGTGTGTGTGTGTGTGTGTGTGTGTGTGTGTGTGTGTGTGTGTGTGTGTGCTTTGCTATGTGTCTGTGTAGGTGATCAATAGCACAGACCCAGCACAGCAATTGGAGTGATTTGTGGACGTACTCCAGAATGAGGAGGATGCAGGAGAGAAGGTGGGCCTGTGGCAACATTGACAGTGTAACCTCCAGGTCCTCTGCAGCTGTGCTGTAGAGGCTCATAGTGGCATTGAATGATGCAATGGCAGTACTGAGTGCATAGTAACACCACTGTCACTGAAACCTCAAATACTGGACGCTTTGATCGACCTGAAAGTCCTTGCCAACTCCTGTGTTCTGTAGCAGGTGGCAAAGACTTTTGGTGGAGGCTTCCTGCATTTGAGTTGTCAATGACAGTTGTGTCCATGTAAATGTGTAGTAACCTGGTCCATACATAATGTGTGCAGGTTCATGTTATTGGGCACATTCCATCTGGAAGTGGGGACTGCCTCAAAACGTGGTCCTGGCAGTACTACAAGACTGTCAACATGTGTGTGTGTGTGTGTGTGTGTGTGTGTGTGTGTAGCAAGCAGACTTACCTTGTGTACTGTTGCATGACTATCACACATGTTGTGTTGTAACTTTAATTGTTAATATGTAATGACAAGATCTAGAGCCTTCTAGGACCAATGTATATATGCACGTGTACTGTATGTTGATGTGGTCCCCTCGTGTATAATAATTGATCCGAGTCTCTGGTGGTTGTTGAGTCGCGCGTCTACAGTGGTAGCAGAGAGATGGCCAGTAAGTACGTTAGTCTGCCGTCTGCATTCTCAGAGGGGGACCCAACGGAGTGGTTCAAGAGATTCGAAATTTGCAGCGCTGCCAGTGATTGGGATGGAGCTATGCAAGCGAAGAAGATGCCCACACTTTTAGAGGGAGAAGCACTTGCCGTTTGGCTGGACCTTAGCGAGGACAATCAGAAGGGCTACAGCGAAGCCAAGAAGAAGATCACTGCTCGCTTGGCGCCCATTAGTTTCGTCTCGTTAGATGATTTTCACGCAAGACGCTTGCGTCCTGGGGAGTCGTTGCCCGTCTTTGTTCACTCCCTCAAGCGTCACCTGAGCCAAGCGATGCCAGACGTCGAAGAAGCTACTCGGAAGCAGCTCCTTCGTCACCAGTTCTTGGCGGGTCTGCCTGCCACAGTTAGCAAGCAGCTCCGCGTAACTGGGGAAATCCCCAGCCACAGCAAGTCCCCACCTAGTCTGGCTTGCTAGACCGTCCCGTAAGCGCCCGGTAGGCGTGGAAGGGAAGGGACAGTCTAGCGGCAGTATAGATTAAATAACACCTTTGCATTATCGTGCCAATTATTACGCCGCACCTGTCTAGTACCGGCTGATCATGGAGGAGTCGTTCGAAGGGGCTGTATCATTCGCTTTGAGTGCACTGCGCAAGTCAATGTTGGTCCTAACGAGACGTCAAAGGAAGCTTTGAAGAGCGTCATCAGCCGTAAGGATACGTTCGTAAGCCTGGTGCCGAGTCACTGGAGCGACATGGGAAGTCCATCATATTCGAGTGCTTGCCGCATTGTTGCGACTACTATGGAGGAATGTTCGGCACTACCTTCTGTGCTGGTACTGTACTCTTTAGTCGCATTACCGCGTTGTAACAATCCTTGAGGAGGCACGGAGCTTCATTGTATCTGCCTTCGGCGCTGCAGTTAAATGCTACCATAGACCCTACAACTATGATGCTACGAGCTACGAGAGAGCCTCACCAGCTGCTGTTAGCGTGCCTCGCTTAACCAAGTAGTACAGTTGTTCTACGGAGCCAACAGAAAGACAGCAGCAACGATCCGCCTCCGAACTAATCGCACATGCTTGCCTGGTCTTCTTCAATCGTCAATGAATACTATTACCCAGGATTCCGGGGAAACGGATCTGATTGGTCGAAAAGGTGTTATTTAATCTATACTGCCGCTAGACCGTCCCTTTCCTTCCATGCCTGCCGGGCGCTTACGGGACGGTCTAGCAAGCCAGACTAGTCCCCACCATACAGTTGTCGCTGCTGCACGGTCAAGTGCAACGACGGTGCAGGGTAGGGTGGGGGACACAGAAGTAGAGGTGATGTTAGACTCGGGGGCATCCATATCCTTGGTCCGGGAGGATACAGCCACACTGATGCCGGGATCACAACCGGTAAGTGAAGCCAGCGTGCATATAGTGTCAGCAACCGGAGAAACTATTCCTGTGCTAGGACGTGTCACTCTACCTGTTCAGGTAGGGCCTATTGAGGTTGAGCACTCCTTGGTAGTAGTGCAGTCCTTGATCACCCCTGTAATCTTGGGGATTGACTTTTTGCAGGCACATGGCCTTATCTTGGATTTTACCACCACACCAGTGCATGTTACCACACAACCTGTTCCAGACAACAGTCTGAAAGAAAGTGATCAACAAGTCCTCTATGCACCGAGGAAGACGAAAGCCAGGGTGTGTGCTATTCAGGAAACAGACGGGCTTTCGGAAGAAGTCATAGATGACTGTGCAATCCCTACATTCGGTGAGTCCAGCTATTATGACATGCCATCGTGCACCACAGCCAGGTTTTCCTTCATTCTGGATGAGTATCGTGAGCTCTTTTGTGATGCACCAGGACAAACCAAGATGGCCGAACATTTTATTCCCACTACGGGTTCACCGATTAAGATTCCACCATGCAGGATACTGGCTAACTATCGAGTCGAGGTCAAAGATCAGCTTCAACAGATGCTAGCAACCGGTATCATTGAAGAGAGTTCAAGCCCTTGGATGGCTCCCATGGTTTTTGTTCGTAAGAAGTCAAGAGATCTGCGACTGTGTGTTGACTATCGGGAGCTTAACAAGAGAACTGTGAAAGATGCATACCCTTTGCCCAGGCCTGATGAGGCACAGGATTGTTTGGCAGGATCAGCCGTGTTTTCCACATTGGATTTGCAAAATGGGTACTGGCAGCTACCAATTCATGAAGAGGACCGACCGAAAACAGCTTTGTCCCCAGGCCCTGGACTTTGACTGTTCCAGTTTTGTTGAATGCCTTTCGGTCTATCAGGCACACCATCATCATTTCAGCGTCTTATGGACAAGGTTTGTCATGGGCTGCCCTATGTTACAACCTATCTAGACGATGTGCTGATACACTCTGCCAACGATGGGGACATGAGAAGCACCTCCGAGAAGTGTTTCACCATCTCACCCAAGCCGGACTCACTCTGCGAGGGAAGAAATACCGCATTGGTATGTCCCAAGTTGCATACCTTGGCCATCTTTTCTCCTCTGAAGGGATGGCGCCGGACCCACAGAAGATTGCTGCAGTCAAGGAGTGGAACACACCCACCAATGTCAGTGGCCTTCTCAGCTTTCTGGGACTTGCCTCTTACTATCATCGGTACATCCAGGGGTTCGCGGACATCGCTGCCCCTCTACACCATCTTACATCAAAGGGGGTTGCCTTCCATTGGGACAGTACCTGCCAGTCTGCATTTGAGCAATTGAAGGTGGAGCTCACCAAGACCCCTGTTCTGGCTTTTCCTGCTTTAGTCAGGCAGCTGCTCCATTTCATCTGCGAGTGGACGCTAGTGCCATGGGAATCGGTGCAGTTTTGGAACAGGATGGCCATGTGACGTCCTGTCCTCTTCGGAGCACAACTACAGCGTTATCCAGAGGGAGTGTCTGACAGTGGTGTATGCCCTCAAGCAATTCAGGCACTACTTACTGGAGCGTCACTTCGTTGTGCTAAGTGACCATGCCCCATTGCTATGGTTGTCTGCTCAGAAGATGGAGGGTATGCTTGCTCGTTGGGCCTTGGCCATGCAGGAGTATTGCTTCACAATGCAGTACCGGAAGGGTAAGGACAATGGGAATGCTGATGCCCTATCTCGACAGTCACAGCCAGACAGTAGCACAGTTTCTGCTGTGTCGGCTACCAACCGGGATGACATTCAACAGAACCAGTTAGATGATCCTGTCATATCAGTGATTCGTAAGGCCCTGCATGCCTCGTCATCTCTACCAATGAGCCAAGCATGGTGCAAGCCCCCACTGTCCCGGTATCGCCAATTGTGGCTTCAACTGATGCTGAGGGATGGAATTGTCTACCAAAATTACTCACCTGGTCCGTCCTCTGTTTCTGTCACAGTCCCTCTTGTTCCCGCTGCATTGCAGCCTTTGTTTCTTGCCCAGTGTCATGAATCCCCCAAGCAGGATATTTGAGGGCTGAGAAGACAGTCAGTCGCTTGCGACATCAAAGCTACTGGGTTGGCATGTTACAAGATGCTGAACGTCACTGTCAGGTGTGCTCCAAATGCCAAGAGGCAAAGCCACCAGCCCCACCAAGAGCACCGCTCACCAATGTTCCCATTGGCCAACCATGGGAGATGGTTGCTGTTGATATTCTGCAACTTCCTCTGTCCTGCCAGAACAACAAGTACCTGCTTGTGATCCAAGACTACTTTACGAAATGGGCTGAAGCGATTCCACTCCCCAATCAGATGGCCAATCGGATAACGAGAGAGCTCGTCACGTCTTCACCCGTTTTGGTCTCCCAGCCATACTTCACTCAGACCGAGATGCAAACTTTGAGAGTACGATCCTCTGTCAGACACTGGGTGTATTTGGAATAAGTAAGACAAGAACCACAGCGTATCACCCCCAAGGAGAAGGGATGATGGAGAGGTTTAATTGAACCCTCCTTCAGATGCTCAGATCGTACACTAGTCAGGGAAGTGATTGGGAGCAACATCTGCCTCTGGTTTTGTTCGCATACTGCTCAGCCACTCACCCTTCTACCGGATTCTCCCCATTCAAACTCATGTTTGGACACCCAGCCCTGTGTTCGGACTTGCCGGAAATGTCAGCTTTTGAACCGATGTCCCATCAAGCTGAACTACGCAATAGACTTGCAGAGTTTCGTGACCTAGTCGACACCCATCATGCTCAAGCCGCGCACCGTCAGAAGTCTCAGTATGATCAGCATGTGCAGTCTAGGGAGTTCTGTGTGGGTGACCTCGTATGGTTGTCATGCCCTAGAGCAGGGAAGCTTGATGCTAAGTGGGAGGGGGGATGGAAAATCAAGAAGGTGATTGGATCAAGCAACTATGAGATCGAAGACAGCAAGGAATCGAAGACTGTTCATGCCAACAGGCTGAGATTGCGAGTACAGCCAGTTCACAGTGTGCCCCAAGACCAAGAGTCCAATGAAACAATGTGGCAACCACCATCCGTTCAGCATGAAATGCTTTTCACAGATCCACCGCCCTGGCAATTGTAACCACCATTTGTTCAGAGTGAAATTCCTTCCGATGATCCACCAACCAGACGCTATTCTCAACGAGAGCGGAGACCACCAGAACAATTGATGATGACCCAAACATAAAGTGCTCCAGGAGGAGCTTGTTCTGGGAGGGATGAATGTAGCAAGCAGACGTACCTTGTGTATTGTTGCATAACTTTCACATGTTGTGTTGTAACTCTTAATTGTTAATATGTAATGACAAGATCTAGAACCTTCTAGGACCAATGTATATATGCACGTGTATACTGTATGTTGATGTGGTCCTTGTGTAATAATTGATCTGAGTCTCTGGTGGTTGTTGAGTCGCGCATCTACATGTGTGTGTGTGTGTGTGTGTGTGTGTGTGTGTGTGTGTGTGTGTGTGTGTGTGTGTGTGTGTGTGTGTGTGTGTGTGTGTGTGTGTGTGCGTGTGTACCAGTTCTTTGGCCACTCCCACACTGACCACTTTGAGGTGTTCTTTGATTTGGAGAACAAAACAAGAGCCACCAAGTGAGGAATTGGAGTGCTTGTGTGCATGTGTGCAAGTGTGTGGGTGTGTGCATGTGTGTGGGTGTGTGCATGTGTGGGGATGTAAGAGGACATGGTAAAACTGTTAGGATACAATTAGGGAAAGTGTGTTGAAAGTTTTGAAAGTTTCAATTACCAAATTTTGTTTTCAATGTATTTTACTTCTTTCTTCACAAATATCACTCTCTGCTGAAGCCCCTAACAACTCACTGTGTCCTCTACTGCAGTGCCATGTTCATTGGGCCCAGTGTCACTACCTACACAGGACTGAACCCTGGGTACAGGGTGTACACCATCGATGGAGATTACAACAAGTCTACACACGTAAGCCCTCACCATGTGCTGTTGCCTCAAGCAATGTTAGTTACACAGGTATTTCCTGTGGGTGGAGACTAGTATTACAACATTGTGCTAATATGGAGTAAATAGAAGCCTTACATTGTCAAAGTGCACTGTGTATACCAGACACTGTCATCACTGAGAGTGTGTGCATGTCTGTGATGTCATCTATTTGGAGTGTTCTGATTGGTGGACATGTAATTAACTCACTTTGTCACACACTGGAGTTATTTGTAGTAACATGTGCCATGATGACAGCATGTGTGCCAATGTAACACGACAAGCTGGCCAGCCTGTCAGTGTGTCATAGTGACAGAGTGGGAGTGTGTCTCAGTGACAGAGTGGGAGTGTGTCTCAGTGACAGAGTGGGAGTGTGTCTCAGTGACAGAGTGGGAATGTGTCTCAGTGACAGAGTGGAAGTGTGTCTCAGTGACAGAGTGGGAGTGTGTCCTTCTGTATCATCTTTGACAGGTGGTCCTGGACCATGAGACGTATTATGCAAATCTGACTGTAGCAAATGCAAAGGATAAGTTAGAGTGGATATTTGAATACAGTGCAAAGGTTAGCATAACTGTTGTGTCGGCCCTGCAGCTGAGAGGGGTGTGTTGGTCTGTGCTTACTGTGTGTAGGGTGGGGTGGTGGGTGGGGTGGTGAGTGTAGCAGTGACAGAGACCACTGTGAAGACCTAGTGTGTTGGCTGGTGAGGAGTGAAGGGTGAAACTAGAGTAGGGAGTAAATTTGAAGAGATTTTTAATTATATGTCATTAGAAATCTTATGGCATGTCTGCATTGAGACCATCTGATTGGAGTGATCTGATTGGTCGATTTGAAAAAGATGATCAGCTGTTTGACAAGTTCTACAAGTGAGTGTTTATGTTGTATGTAGTGGTTCCTCTCATTAGAAGCCCATGGTGGTGCCAAGTAGTGGGTCAGGTGTCTGGCTTGTCTGTGCTCATACTGCTGTCCAGAAATGGATGTGTCCTCTCTCCATTGTCTTATTTGGCAGCTCATGCCCAAATTAATTTGAACAATTGTTTTGACATGAATAGAGAAATATGTGTTTTGTGGCCACTCTGCAGAGCTGTAGTCAATAGTACAATACTGTCATAACTGTTTGATACTAATTTGGCTATTTCTGCCTTCTTTACTCCTCCCCTCCCTCCTCCCCTCCCTTCTCCTCTTCCTCCTCCCCTTCCTCCTCCCCTCCCTCATCTCCTCCCTCCTCCCTTCCCACCTTCCCTCCCTTCTCCTCCCTCCTCTCCCTCCTCCCCTCCCTCCTCCCCTCCCTCCTTCCCTCCCTCCTCCCCTCCCTCCTTGGTGTAGCTACTACTCCAAGATGCATGTCACCCAGCCTTGTGATGCTACATGCAAAGCTGGTTTCTTGTGTGGCCTGAGGTTAGGCAGGTCACATGACCACTCCTGTGCCACGCCCCCTGGAGTGACCTATGAAGAGATGCAAGTTTACATGAAGCAAATGGACCAGTGCTAGAGAATGTGACTGCACCACACAGTACTCTGGAAAGAGTATGCTGCAATAACTATTACTGTGTTAATGTGTATGGAAATTATTTGAAAGTATTAATTTGCATACAGGTGAATGTATATAATTTGGGTCCTTTTTCAGTTCACCTTATAATTGTTTGTACCACAGCACTTTGAGGCATCTTCAAGCCCTAGACATGATCAATTCGGCGGTTGCCCTAGCTACATATACAAAATAGAGTCCTTCTTTAGTGTGTTTTGGCTTGCATGCACAGCAGTCAGGAACTTACGTCACTCTATTGTGTGATAGTGTTGTCATGAATATCGTTACAAACACCCTTATCTCGTCCCCTTTAAGAGACGGCGAGCTGTCCAAGATACGCATGAGTGATCAGGGTGTGTACTTGTAAGGGTTCCTACACACGTGTAAGAAGGTTCGCCTAGCCGGGGTAGTCAGCAGGGACACTCAAATGTAAGTTACATATCTGATTGGGCTAGTTTGGTACATTGCGCGGCTTGCTGTACAAATCGCCTTCTCTGCTTACAGTTCTTTGCGCCGCTCGAGAGCAGCACAACACTCACTCGCGTGCGCTGTAGCTCCTACACACGAGCTGTTGTGTGATTGGTCCCACATCAACGCGCTCGAATGGCGCCAAATTCTGCACTGTTGTTGTTTCTTGTACAAACCGTTGTGTTGGCGACAGCCCGTTCTCTGAGCTCCTGCCCCTCCAGAGGTTAGCCCTCTGCCTTACAAGTAGTCCCCTGGCAGCATCGTACGATAGCGCACGCAGTCGCGCACTTTCACTGCTTCCCTCTCCCCACCTTCTCCCTCAGCACTGTGTGTAGCCCAGCCACCCTCCACTGGGCAAGCATTGTTGGAGACACTCCGCAGCTCCCTCTGTGGATGCACCACCATTGATGGGAGCATCAGTATTGATTTGAGCTCTGCAACAACCCCTGACTCCAGCAGCACTCAGCTCACTGCTAGCAACTTCTCCTTCCTGGCAGATGTCCAGGAGATCACGGGATACCTGGAATTAAAGGGGGTCCGTGTCCATGACCTCTTGTCACTTCCTTCTCTGAGAGTCATTCATGGACGTGAACTTAAAGATGGCCGCGCACTGGTGGTCGATTCAGTGGTAGCTCCAGAAGGTGTTGTTTTCCCAAAACTGTCAGAAATTGTGACTGGCAATGCATACTTTAGCAATGTTACTGGAGTGTGTGGTTATATGAGTGTAAACTGGAGTGATGTGCTGAGCAATGGAAGTCTGCAGGAGGGCAGCACAGCTACCTGCGAGCAAGGTGTGTGTGACGTGACGCCCTGGCACAAGTGATATGCCAGTGTGTGTGTGTGTGTGTGTGTGTGTGTGTGTGTGTGTGCGTGTGCGTGTGCGTGTGCGTGTGTGTGTGTGTGTGTGTGCGCACGTGTGTGTGTGTGTGTGTGTGTCACCTGTGTGTGTCAAAGGTGTTTGTGTTTGTGTTTGTGTTTATTCCCTGTTGAGTGATATTTTATCTCAGGCGTGAGCAAGCTTTGCTTGTGGTTCAAGTTGTGGAGTGCTGGCATTGCCCATGGTCTCATGAATACATGTATTAGTATGCAAACATGGATTGTATACACCAGACACAGACATTCCATGAATAAATTATGTAATGCAATGCTAATAGCATAGCATAGGTACATGTGTTTGGTATTCAGTGACCTCTGAAGTGCTTGTCCACCACTGCACATGCACACCCCCTCCTGCCTCAGTGTCTGGCAACTGTTCTGCATGTCACAGTGGTCACTGCTGGAGACCAGGCTCCTCCAGTGAAGGAGAAATGGCTTGCCAGACGTGTGAGTCTGTGAACACAATAAACAATGCCTTGAGTGTGTGTGTTTAATGGTTGATATACATTTCACTATGCATGGATAGTATATTCAATGTGTACACTCTCCACACACAAGGCATCAGTTGTTTCATGCTCTTTGTGTGCTGGATATGGTGTATGTAGCATGTGAGAGTGCAATGTGCAATGCCCTGATAGGCTACCCAGCGAAGGTGTACTAACAGCACAGATTTGTGCTGCACCAACTGTATGGGGCTAGACATAGGACATTATAAAATAATTTATCATATAGAAATGCTCTGACCATGGGAAAATTCACTTCTTTGCATAGGTGCTTCCCACTCCCATCCTTTCCGATTTTGTTTGTTAATGTGCTCCTGAGACTTCCTACAGGTCATGCTTTCCTACCAGTGAAATATACCCTATCATTGTGAAAACCAGTCCCTCAGTGTTTGGGTTGTGTCAGGCTTCACCAATTACCTGTTCATGACTTCATTAGATTGAACATGTGTAGCCTGGTGTGTTTTAATTACCTACTGTACTCGACATTTGCACATCTGTGTGTGAGTCAGCCACCCAGGCATAGCCTGTCCCATTGACAACAAAGGGAGCCCCTTCTCTGGCGATACATTGTTATTCACTCGACAGCTGTCAGTGGGTTAGTATTTAAACACCCATACAGGCCCCCATACAGGCCATGTGTTGGCTCATTTCCCATTTAGGACAGGCGATCAATAATATCTTTTGGGTGCATGCTTTGGGTAAGGACATTCATAGCTACAAGAAAGGGGATTTGTAGGTGAACTAGAGATAGCATGAAGAGAATGAATGCACAATAGTGTCAGGTCCCACCCTAAGCATATCCTATTGCACACTGCATTTGTAAGTGTTAGTGGGGACAGCAGTGCATCTGTGGTGTGTGCCTGTATCAGCGATAGGCTATGGGTGGGGCTAGTGACCAGGCATTCTTGCTTTGTTCATCTGTGTGCCTCTATCAAACAGCATTAGTGCTGTCTGTGTAGGGATGAGAAATTAGCGCTGTTCCTGTCCAGGCCTTAAACTGGTGAACAAGTGAATGAGGAGTGCAAGTGTTGAGTGGTATACAGAGCCAGTCTTATGCTATTGGGCACACCATGACTTTGTGTGTAAAAGGTGCCCTGAATGTTTTGTGTATTTTACATGCCTTTCTCTGCCACTGTGACCATGTGGGGGAGGGGGGGGGGGGGGGGTGACCACATGCAGGATATGGACTAGTTGTGTGCCCCGGGGGTAAGAGTTCCACTCCTTGTTGCAATGTTAACAGCTAGGCAAGGTGGAGACCCAATGATAGCCTTTCCCAGTGAACTCTGTCACCGCAATTGTCCATGTATGGATGAAGTGTAGTGGCCATGTCAGTGTGTGTGAACCTTGTGTCAAATGTCACAGTGTAAGCTGACAAGGGGTGCAGGTTCCTGTCACCTATCCTAAATTGCTCCCATTGCCTTTTGCGAATGGGACCTGTTTGAACAGTGACAACATTGGCCTGACCAGGAATCACTTGAATGTGGTACATGTGTACACTGGTTTGCAACCCCCACCATGGTGTCTACTGTGATTGTACTTGTACCTGTAAATGCTAATTATTTGACTACTGCCACCAAGACCTGCCCACTCGTCCATCCCACAGCCTCTCCATCCTCACTTTGCTGCAGTATCGCATACTGTCTGTCCTTCAAGTTGTGGTGGAAACCGCTGCTTTTTTGCTGCTGATAATGTCACCCTGGAGTGTTGTGACCAGCGCTGTGTGGGGGGCTGCACTGGAGTGACAGCAGCTGACTGCTTTGTGAGTGAACACACTAAGCAACAGAGTAACATGCTTTGTGCATGCCCCCCTCCCCGAAACAAATTGCACGTCCTCCTTGGTTAGGAGCTCAGCTACTCTGGCCTTGGCCAATGTTGTGAACTCTTTGGTCTCTCATCCTCCACTAACTGAGCTCTCCTTATTAACCAAGTGTGCTTGTGTCTGTTCCCTGTGTTCTGTGTCCAGGCTTGCCGCACCTTCAGTGATGGTGGTGTGTGTGCGAGTAGCTGCCCCCCAGCGTATGTCTACAACAGTGAGGACCACTCTCTGGCTGTGAACACAGAGCATAAGCTGACGGCAGGATTCTTCTGTGTGAACAGTTGTCCAGGTGTGTGTGTCAGTGCGTGCATTCATAATATAAAATGTGAGTTGTGCTTGTAAGATAATACTGTAGTGGCGTGTGTACATTGGAATGGAATGTACGCATAGAAGTGCTCCATAAATGTGCTGTACAGTCACTTACTCTCTCTGTCTCTCTCCCCTCGGTCTCTCCCCTTGGTCTGGCTTCCTTGATCTGGCCCCCTTGGTCTGGCTTCCTTGGTGTACCTCCCTTGGTCTGGCTCCCTTGGTCTCTCCCCTTTCTCTCTCCCCTTGGTCTGGCTCCCTGGTGTATCCATCTTCTAGTTGGCCTGTATGCAAAGGATGGTGTGTGTGTGACAGATTGTGGAGAAGGCTTCAACATGGCAGAAGGAAACTGTGTACCTCTCACCAAACAACCTGTAGGTTAGTTGACACGCCAGCATTCACGGTAGTGTGTGGGGGGGGGGGGGGGGGGGGACTACCATACTAGAACGTAGAGGCTTTTTAGGGGCTGCCTGCGGCAGCCCCTATATTGTTTTCAAATTGACGTTTTCATATGGCTTCATGTTACGGATATATATATATATATATATATATATATATATAATACGCCAACCTACGGTTGTACGTCAATGCTTACATTTATATTGAATGTATTGGGCGAAGTATTGGGTATAGAGAATTTATATTGTCGGCCATTTTATTCGGCCGGAAGTGGACCGTGTGCGAGGCCAAGGGACTTTGAAAACCGGCTTCTAAGCGACGTCTTAGCGAACTTTGGACGTTTTCTTCCGCCTCTGATCCTGGAACAGACTCTTACAGCACTTCTGGCCGACGGACAAAGACACAGCTTCGAGACAGCGCCCAACAGGTCATCGACTTCGCCCCGCGCCTTCTTCGATAATGGCCGCGCCCGCCTCAGAGGACTTCACTCCGCCGCCTGGAACACATGACAGGAGCAACGTAGAAACTGGTGAACGCCGTGATATGTAGACGCTAACATTCTTCAACCGTTTGTAGCGTTGAAAAGCTTAACTCGCACGGTTGCCCTTCTGAATGCTCTTCAGAACCTGACCCACGCGTACTGCGCTGTAGCAAACGTACGTAGCTTTTGCCATCACAGACCACTAGCTACTCTGGCGACTGTGAGTTCCTTGGTACATTATGTTTCTGTAATTACTCACTGTAAATGCATGTGATACAAGCAGTCATGTGTCTGCTGGAGATTTCTCTGTGCATGTGTGTGTGTGCGTGCGTGTGTGTGTGTGTGTGTGTGTGTGTGTGTGTGTGTGTGTGTGTGTGTGTGTGTGTGTGTGTGTGTGTGTGTGTGTGTGTGTCACCCCTTTGAATTGCTGTATTTTACAATGTTACCTGGGCTCCCTGAAAAGCAGTCCGCTGGACTAAGTGAGGTTCCAGTGTAATAATTACTGATACTTCAGTGCAACATGTATCTGTTCCTTGACACATGAACTTGCCAGTTGACTTTGTCTCCACTTTCCCCTGTGCTATGCAGGAGGATCACTGAGGCCCAACTGGATGGTCTGCTCTCCATAGAGGAGATTCAAGGCTCTTTAATAGTCACTAGCTATAACAGACCAAACCTGACATTCCTTCAGAATGTGAAGGTAATTGGTTCTCACAACATCACCCTCGTCAATGGCCGTACGGACCTTGGTGACTCGCGTTCCACTGAGAGTGTAGCTATCTTCATGAGAGCAAATCAGCAACTAACATGTATTGATCTCTCTAGCCTCCAGCAAATAGTGTCAGGTAAGCTGACAGGTGTTGGATGTTGGACAACTTGGGTGCTCCTCCATTACCCCTCTCCTTTCTCCTTACCCACATGCTAGGTGATGTGTTCCTCTCCTCAAATGACATGTTATGCTACCTTCCCAACTTCTCCCTGCTCCTTGATGGCTCACCTGGCCAGATATTTGATCCAGACACCCTTAGTGCCTACAGAAGGCCTGCAACCGAATGTGGTAGGTACCCAAATGCAGAGCACACTCGTGTGAACATGTGTATGTACCAACCATGCACCATCCTTGTATGTAAGATGATGTGTGACTGTGTGTCTCCACCTACATGTACCAGCTAATGAGGGCCTTGTGTGCCACGCTCAGTGTAATTCCACTTGGGGATGTGGAGGTCCCAGTGCATCTCAGTGTGTTCGGTGTATGGGCTACAGGGACACAACCTCACAGCAGTGTGTGAGCACATGTGACGGGATCCCGTTAGTCTAACCATGCATACACATATGCACACACAAGTATGAAGCCAAAGCTGCATTCATCACCATTCCATCTGCCACTGCTTGCCACATGCACTTTAGCTGTAGTGTAGGGTTGGGTGTCAGTTGTGTTTGTCTCTCTCTCCTTTCACCTGCTGCTGCAGAGGAGTGTACAGCAATGCATCCAGTCTCACCTGTGAGCCATGCCATGGAGCATGCAGTGCCTGCAGTGGCCCGGTAAGGAAGAGAGATGTGTGTCACTAGGTTGACATGGTTGTGCAGCTTGGTGAAAGAATGAAGGTCTGTTGTACTTAAGTGCATGTGTGAGTATGTATTCTCAAAGTTGCAGGACAGTGTGTTTCAGTCCGCACACTAAACAGTATTGCAATGAGTAGAATGGAATTGACTGTGTTATTCTTCACTCTCAACTTCTGTTCACCCCTTCACTTCATTATAATCTCCTTCTCTGTCTATACTCCATCCCTTCCATTCCCTGTACCTCCAACCACAGTCACAGTCCGACTGTACCTCCTGTGCCAACTTGGAGGTGACTCCCTCTGTTTCTCCTCTTTTTGGCCGCCGCCTGTGTGTGATGGTGTGTCCAGTTGGGCTGTATGCCAATGGGACGAGTTGTGAGTCCTGCAGTGGACAATGCAGTGGAATGGAGGGTTGCACTGGGCCTGCCGCAGTGGTGGGCAGTGGAGGCTGCTTCAGCTGCGGCACTGTGGTCATCCAAGGCACTATGACTCAAGTGAGCAGCAATACGCACAGTGCCCTGTGATAGTTTGAGTCTGCTAGTATCTTCGCCCTGAAGAAGACCAGAGCATCTGGTCGAAACGTCGGCAAGGTTTTCAACCCTGTTGTGAAGCTGGTATTAGAGAACCAACCCTTTCTGATGCCTGAGCCAGCTGAGAAGCCCTCACTTCAGTCTGCTAGTGTTCCCAGTAATTCTGTGTAGACTAAATGTTGTGTTTCTTATGCTCATAGATCTTTCCCATATGTGTGTGCCATCCCTCCATGGTATCATGTTGCTTTGATATTGTGTGTTTGATATTTCTTCCTGTGTGTTGTCTACATCTATTCCCTTGTTTTCTCACATACATTATTTCTGCAGTGTGTCAGTTCCTGCCCACCGCAGCGTTACAGAGCTGTCCTCACATCAGCTTCAGGCTCACTTGTTGCAGGCACAGCAGTGTGCAGGCCGTGCAGTGAAGGCTGCCTCACCTGCAGTGGCCCTGCTCCCAGCCAGTGCTCCCAGTGTACCACAGTGGGCGTGATGCATGCCAACAGGACCCTCGAATGTGTTGACGCCTGTCCTGATGGGACTTACTCAGACACAGCAGACAGGTTGTGTCAGTCATGTGACACCAAATGCGAATGCTGTACTGAGCCACTCACAGACTACTGCAATGCGTGCATGAACCTACGCAGTAACAGCTGTATATCAGGTTGCAGCACCAATGGCAGCAATGGTGGTGTTGTGAGTGGTAAGTAGTGGCAGTGAGCATATGCTGTGTACAAACACCACAACTTGTATGCATACAGAATATTATGCAAACTGGTGTACGTATATTGTACAGTGTCTCTCGTTCATATCTTACTCCCTTACAGGTAGCAATGACTACTTAGTATTGGTTGTAAGTGTGGTGCCAGCTGCTGTGGTGCTACTAACCCTGTTGCTGTTGGTGGCCCTCGTTGTGTGCTGCATATTGTACAAGAGGGCTGGTAACAAAGGCACCACACTCCACTCTCAAGTGAGTTTGAATTGTTTGATGGCCGTGGAACTGACTTATTTTACTTCTGTTCACATTAATCTTGTGTGTGTAGGATTTTGAACAAGGCTCTGTTGCACTGCCATTCTACACCAAATCCAAGAGATTGGATGATGTGAGACTACATACATATTCTGCAGTTCTGTGTACACTGTGTAGTCAGTGGTATGTATCTTATGCAGCAGGTATCACCATGCGTTAGACAACTAGTGAGTTCAGTGTGATGTTGTCTGCCTTGGATGTGGTAAAGAGTGGGTACGGTCACTGTCTGTGTTTGGTGGTGTGTGTGTGTTTTCTGCGGATGTGGTTAGCCATGTGGAAGTGGTCACTCTACTAGTGGTCACTGCAGTGGGTTGTGTCATGTAGCACTCATTGCCCACAGCCCCTGGCATTGGTCATCCCAGTATCAGAAATTGAGAAGCGGCACCAGTTGGCAGATGGCCCACATGCATCCGTATACAAGGTCAGTGCAACTAGCCTACTCTTATGCATTGCTTCAGTTGATGTCCCCTGAGTAGGGTTGCAATGTACACAGGTTGCTTGTCTGCATCCATAGGGTATTTGGTCGCAGGGGAATGACTCAAGGACAGAGGTGGCCATCAAAGAGGTGAAGGACACTGTGGATGTCAGCCTGGAAGACAGCAGTGTGGCGGTGAGCATTGTTGCCGGACATGCAGCACGCTCTACTACACCTACATATATTGAAAAGTAGCTATGTATAATTATTACAACCAGTACATGCTAAGGTAGAGAACCTACATTATCTGTGACCGTCGATTCGAGGAAGTAAGAAGCATCATTTGGTATCAGATACATCTCACTTGGCGGTGTACGTATTTACGGATGATTCATACACTGTGACCAATCACAAGTGGTACTCTATACCCTTTAATTACCTTACGTATGGTATGTGTGTATGTAGTGCTGCAGAGTTGAAGGTGAGTCTCTAAACTATGTGTTTCCTGCATGTTAAACTGCTACTATTTCTGTACAAAACATGTATAGATGAGTATGTTCCTCTGTGTTCTTCTGCACTGCACAAAGTTATGGCTCATTGGCTATCACTGGGTTGGAGAGAGAGACAATGCAATGCATTATTAATGCACTTACTTACATGGTGTGGGCCATAGCATTTTAGGATTGGTGCACAGTACAGCAGAGTCCTGAGTGCACAGTTAGGTTCTCAAGTGTAACACATACGTACCTGTATTGCTTGTGTCTAGTTCCCTAAATGGTATGAGGAGGGAAAGAGAAGAGATGGCGAGTATTAATGTCAGTAATTGGCTGGTTCCAGCGCTGTGGTGTGTATGCACATATGTTTTCTTCTTGGTTAACCAGTAGTAACAGACACACAGCGTATCAGTGGATTACTGAAGTGGTATGTAGTGTAGTAGTATTGCTTGCTTGTGTTGCGCTCACGGGTGGAGAGGAGGCTTCTTCTTCGGTGCACACTTGACAACCACTAGGACAGTGATCCCAACTGCTGCAATTGCTGCTACGGCTGCTGGTGGAACAGTGGCTGCATAGATGAGGTTGGGGTTGCAAGAAATATCCCACTGGGGGCAGATTGTACCGGCATCCACCTCAGCTGTCACTGGACTGGAGAATTCAGTCTGCCCAATCGTGCTGTTACAGATGACTCTGAACTCGTATGTTCCTGGTTCACCAACATCAATGAGTGCCTCAGTCTCGTTGAATGGGAGAGTCACTCTCTGTGAAGGAGTACAGGCAGTGGGGTATGGTGTGTGTAAGCTGGCTGCAGAAGGAAGCAATCTTCTCTCTGCCACTCACCATTTCAGGCCCAGTGGGAACTGGTGTCTGTAGGTCAGTAGTCTGAATCACTCCATCCTGCTGCCCAACCTCCACCCTCCGGTAAACAGCATCACATTCACGAACCACATTCTGTGGGTAGTTCCAAGTCAAGAGAGCGTGGGTGCTATTGACTGCAGTAGCAGTGATATCTGGAGGAGTGGGAACTGAATGGAGAGACACAAGCACTCAGTGAAGCTAAACTAGACTCTCTCTGTAAGCACAGATTGGCAGACCTAAACACTGTGGTGTTGACCCAGTCCAGGTGCCATCTGATTGACACGTGCGTTGTTGGTCTCCCACTAGCTCGTAACCAGGGTTACAGGTGAAAGTGACATTGGACATGTAGACAGTGCCACTGGTGAAGCTCATGTTCCCATTGGACACATCTCCCGGAGAGCCACAGTCAACAACTGCAGGGATTAAGGACAATAATGAATTTTATCATTATTTTGTTAGTGTAATACAAATTGTGCAATACAAACAATTGTGCAATGCAATACAAACAGCATACTTTGGCAATTCTGTGGAGGATGTTGGTGGTAAACACCATAGTGACTATCGCCATAGCGCCACTGCCCACTGGCTTGACAAGTCAGTTCACTTGGCCCCTGGAGGTTGTAGCCAACATTGCAGGAGTAGTTTGCTGTGGAGAGGTATGTGGTGGCTGCATAGCTTCTCTGTCCATTGGTGAGAGGTGGAGGAGTACCACAGTCACGGACTGAAGGAAAAAGAAGCAGAAGATGGCTAGTGCAGGGCAAGTGGAGAGCAGTAGCAGATAGCTAGTGTCTGCAGTGCACCACTCCTCACTTCTACAATAAGGATCCACTCCACTCCAAGTTTGGTTGTCCTGACATGACCGTAGTTCTGGTCCTATGAGCTCATACCCAGTGTCACAGGTGTAGATTGCCAATCCTTTGTAAGTTGTTGCTCTGGTGTGGGCTACACTGCCATTTAGCACTGAGCTGGGCGGACCACAGTCCTTGACTGCAAGGAAGGCATGTGGAAGACACACATTTTCTTATAATTATGTTACTTAGGGACTCATACTGCCACGATCTTACACACTTCTGCATATGGGGAGATCTCCATCCCATACTCCACTTGCTAGGCAGACTGACACGTTTCCAACCAGTTCATAGCCTGTGTGGCAGGTGACTTCCGCCACCGATCCATACCTTGTGCTACTGGTGAAGACAATATCCCCATTTATGACTGATCTCAGTCCACGACAGTCAACAACTAGAGAGATAGACAAGATATCATTAGTGACCGTGGTCGACTGATGGTGGCTGGTGTATAGACTCATACTTTCACATGTTGGCTCCTCTCCACTCCATCTCCCATCTGCCTGGCACTCCCTTGTGCTATTCCCAACCAGCCTGTAGCCGGTGTTACATGAGTAGCTTGCTGTAGCTCTGTACAGAGTGCCCTGTGGAGTGCTGACTGTTCCATTTGGAATATTATTCAAAGTACCACAGTCCACCGCTGGAGAGAAAGGAAGAAGGGAGGGGTGCTATTTCATAAGTGACTGTAGCTAGAATGCAGTGAGCTAGTAGTGGTGTTCTTGGACTTTTAACACGAGTAACAGCTGGCACTATTAATTTATGGATGAATCGCCAAGTGCATACTTGCTCCTACCCAAGCTCTCTTAGGCCACTCACGAGCACAGGTTGGTGTAGTTCCACTCCAGGTGCCATCCACCTGGCAAGCAATGATTGCCTGTCCTTGTAGTGTGTAGCCTTCATTGCATTGGTACACAGCCACTGACTGGTATGTGGTACCACTGCTGGTGTCCACTGAGCCATCAGTTAGTGTCGGTGGGCTTCCACAGGTTATAACTGGAGTGTGAGGACAGCCAATGTAGCATGACGTGCTGTCTGACCATGTAATGGCAATACATGTTGTCACTCACTGTTATAGCTTGGCTCGATCCCAGACCAGAGCCCATTGGCTTGACATGCTCTCACAGCATCTCCACTATTTCGTTGATATCCTGTTTCACTAGTGTATGTAGCTTGTGATTGGTAGATGGTCCCATTGGAGTAGCTGACATAGGCACCTTGAACATGGTCCAGTACATCGCAGTCTACAACTGTAGGTGGTAGGTGAGTGTGAGTGTGAGGTTGTCACACACATACACATTACTTAATGCTTCAGAGTGAATGAGTACTCGCAAGATACTGTGTGGCAGATGTGGCAGGATTTGTACATGTTTGTGGGCATACCTTCACATATTGGCTCTCTACCAGTCCAAATGCCATCTGCATTGCATTGCCTTGTTGATGCACCCCTGAGGATGGTTCCTGTATCACAAGTGTATGTGGCATTGTCTCCAAACAGCTGCCCTGTGAGCTCCACTGTACCATAGGTTATGTTGTTCAAGGGGCCACATTCCACAGCTATGCATGTTTTAGGGACACAGAGTAAATGGAAGTATGTAGTATGCATTCCTTTGCTTCTGGTGCTATGTAATGGATGCAGGCAGATGTGTTCAGATATGTGTCAATGCGGGCTGGCTCTTCTCTGAGACCACTCACATGCACAGGTCGGTTCATTTCCACTCCAGGTGCCATTTGCCTGACAGGCTCTAATAGCCTGTCCTTGTAGTGTGTAGCCCTCATCACACTGGTACACAGCCACTGACTGAAATGTGGTACCTCTGCTGGTGTCCACACTGCCATTAGGTACATCTGGTAGGTTTGGGCAGCTGACAACTACAGTGTACATAATAGTCAGTACAGAGACAGTGCAATTGTGTGTGGAGCAAAATAGCTAGTAAAGAACTCTCCACGAACTCCTGTTATGCATCCTATGGTGTTCCTTACTTGTGCACTGGGCCTCAGAGCCACTCCATTCCCTGTCTGCTCCACAAGTCCTTGTGTTAGAAGCTGAGACCGTGTACCCACGGTAACACCTGTAGGTTGCTACTGAGCCAAGAGCCAGTCCATTGCTGTATTCTACATAGCCACTGGCAATGGAGCTCAGCTGGTTACAGATAATGGTCACATCTGCAAAGGGGCCAGAGCCAGTGGTGTGTATGTTTGTTATTGTGAGGCTTTGTGAGTGTTCTGAGCAGTATGCTGTTTGCAAACATGATTATGCCCCATCTGTGGTGCCACTCACTCAAGCACAATGGTTGTGCCTCACTCCAATGTCCATCAGAACGACATGTCCTTGTTTGAGATCCAACCAGCTGGTAGCCATCATCACACTGGTAGGTGAGGGTGGACATGAACTCAGTTGTGCCAGAGTCCATTGTGTAGTTCCCATTTAAGATGTCTGCTGGAGCGTTACATTCAATGGCTATAGGATGGTACGAAGCAGGGGGGAAGTGCGCATGCAAACTGATGCAGTGAGCAGGAAAGACTAAGCTGTCACACTAGCATATAGTGATGTTGCCTAGTGTAGGAGGTACTCCATCAACTTCAAAGTAAACCTGATTACTCGAATACGGTATGTGGACTCCCCAGCCAGCATAGTACTGTGGACTGGTGGGCAGTTACTCACGACTACAAGTTGGCTCTGCTGTTGTCCAGGTTCCATCTGACTGACACGTTCGTTTCAGGTCTGCACCCAAAACATAGCCCCTATCACAAATATGTATGGCAACGCTGGTGTACTCATTCCCTCTGGTCAGTTGTATGCTGCCGTTTCCAAGACTACCCAGAGGTGGGCATGTGATAACTACATGAAGAATTGTATGTCACAGAATTATCATGTTATGTGTGTGTATTTGTACAGCGCATGCAGTGGAGTGGGTGTTTTATTGTCACTGACTCTGACAGGATGTTGGAAATGTACTCCAGCCTCCTGATTGGCAAGTAGCATTGGTAACCAGGTCACCTAGTCCTGTGTCTGCAATGGTGTATCCTGTATCACACATGAACTCAGCAATGTCGTTGATTGCTGTCCCGCCCACGTAGGACACATAGCCATTCGCTGGTGGCACTAACGCACTGCAGTCAATAACTGTGGAGGAGTGCAGAGCAGACAAATGCTTTAAATTGTTTTAGTTCCTATCTCTCAAGCACACTGTGTGTGAGTACGCACGTTCACAGAAGGGTTCCCTGCCAGTCCAGTTCTCATCTGCTTCACATGTCCGTGTAGTATTCCCACGAAGGATATAGTTGGGTCCACAAGTATACGTGGCTGTTGATAGGTATGTGGTGGTGGTTGTGTTGACAAACCCATCTGGGATGTTACTCAAGGGGCCACAGTCGACAACTGCTTAGACAGAGAGAGAGAATGCTTACAGCAGCACCAGTATCATTGTGTGCAACTGTGCTGCATCTCTCTCTCTGTGTGTGGGTGTGTGTGGGTGTGTGGGTGTGCATGTGTGTGGGTGTGGGTGGGTGGGTGGGTGTGTTTGTAGGAGAGCAAGGTTATGGAGAGCAACTACTGTGACTCACTGTCACATGTTGGTTCTGTTTCACTCCATGAGCTGTCTGCTTGACACGTCCTTGTCTGCACCCCATTGAGTGTGTAACCTCTTGTGCAGGTGTACACTGCAATGTGCTGGTAGGTCGTCCCACTCGAGATGTCCACTGCTCCATTAGCAATATTGCCTAGGCTACCACAGTTAACAGCTAAAGGGAGGCAACGGAATATCCTACTGTATGCACAGTGTCACAATCCCAACATTAGTAACCACTTAGTATTGTGAAGCCAGGACCCTTTCCTCCATTTTCACTGACGTCATGAAATAAAATGAAGGGAGAAGCGGTCTGGGCTACGTATGCAAGACTAGTAACCACTTTTGCTCATTTCTTCACAGACAACTAGCAAATTGAATGCTGTTGCTAATCACAGGTGTCCCAAATGCTTCCTTTACTTACGGTTGCATGTGGCAGCACTGCCAGTCCACATTCCGTCGCTCATGCATGTTCTGTCCTCATTTGTTGACAATTCATACCCTGTGTCACACTCGTACTGTGCCAGTGACTGGTAGGTGGTGCCATTTGTGTAGGTCACATGACCATTCGCAATGCCATCCAACACATCACAATCATACTCTGTGGAATGCAGCCAGCAAGGCAGTTTGATTGAGTAACACATCTTTCACGTGCTTTGTACTGTCAGTGCAGTACATACAGAGGAGCTTCATCTAGTTTAATGTTGATACAACTATACTGTACGTGATGATAATAGACATGCCAATCCAGTAGATTTGAGTACCTGTGCAGTATGGCACTCCATTTGTCCACTGTCCATCCGAGCTGCAAATGCGTGTAGCCCGCCCCACCAGTCTGAACCCTGTGTCACATGTGTAGGTTACTGCACTACTAAAGACTGTTGATGTTACTGTAACTTCTCCATTCGTGATAGTTTCTGGGTCACCACAGTCCACAACTGCAGTAAGCAAACACTGACACTGAGCTGACACCAAGAATGTGCATTTCCTGATTTGCAACTGTTCACAATATAATAGCCTACTTCTCATCATCTGGTACATTCCACTGTACGTATGTTAAGTTGGCTACATTTTAATGTGCGAACTCACTAGCACAGTTAGGCTCATCGTCAGTCCAGTTGCCATCAGCTTCACACTTTCTGATCTTTGTTCCATTGAGGACGAAGCCAGTGATACATGTGTACACTGCACGGCACTTGAAGGTGGTACCTCCGTCGGTACTAACATTCCCATAAGTAATATCGCTCAGGTCTTCACAGTCAACAGCTGTATGTGTATGGTAGTTTTAACATTGTTAATCTACTGCACGCACTGGCACATGCTGTACAACACCGACACACACAGTCGATTTCATATTGGATGCACACCCTCAATAAGGACACAGTGCTTCTCAGACGGATTCACTCCCTCTCACATACGTAAGTGCATACACCACACACCTTCACATGTTGCTGGTGTGCCACTCCACTGTCTATTGGCTTGACAGGTCCGTGTCACTGAAGCAGTCAACACATAGCCATTGTCGCATGTATAGGAGACGGTAGATCCAAATGCTGTCGGTGGGTCACTGTTGTAGACCACATGGCCATCTCTTATGTCACCCACAATGCCGCAATCAACGACTGAGTAGGGGAGAGTAAGGTTGTGCAGTAGCTATCACTCTGTGTGCCCTGTGGGGAGGAATCTGCTACAGCAGTCATGGGCTCACTCACTTTCACAGAATGAGTCCACTTCACTCCAAGTACCATCTGCCTGGCAGACAGTTCTGTCTGGTCCTCTTAGTGTAAAGCCGCTATCACATGAAAAGTTGGTCTCACTACCAAACTGTTGACCAGCTACTGTTATTGTGCCGTTTTTAAATATTGGTGGTGGTGGAGGTCCACAATCTACAACTACATCAGGGAGGAATGTACACAATACATTTAAATATGCTCTAAAGTGCAGCACACTGTATTAGTGCAGTAAACTGTACTAGTACAATACCCTCTGTACTGTGTTGTACTGCACTACACTGTACATGCACTGTACAGTATACATAGGCCTAATGTCCCTGTACTACATAATGTATAGTAAAAATGTAACTGAATGCCAAAATCATACACAATTGGTGTGTGTGTGTGTGTGTGTGTGTGTGTGTGTGTGTGTGTGTGTGTGTGTGTGTGTGTGTGTGTGTGTGTGTGTGTGTGTGTGTGTGTGTGTGTGTGTGTGTGTGTGTGTGTGTGTGTGTGTGTGTGTGTGTGTGTGTGTGTGTGTGTGTGTTGCCCAATGGCATGTGAGGTATGTAGGTGAGATTGCCCTGATTTGACTTGCTCCACTCACTTATGCAATACTTAGGTAAGAAACATTCCTAGAGCTGATCATGGCGTGCTCATGCGTGCTCATGTGTGTGTGTACTGTATGTGTGGGGGAGTGTGTGTGTGTGTGTGTGTGTGTGTGTGTGTGTGTGTGTGTGTGTGTGTGTGTGTGTGTGTGTGTGTGTGTGTGTGTGTGTGTGTGTGTGTGTAGTGTTTGTTAATGTAGTTCAGTATAGTGCAGCATGGTGGTGAGTGGTGGTGTTTGTGATCCGAAGAAGCTCACCTTGGCAGGTTGGTACGGGCATATTCCATCCTGCAGTGAATGTACAGGTGGCTGCCACATCCATGCTTGGTTTCAACCCAAAGTTGCAGGCAAATGTAGCAACTGAGCCAACAGCAGTGCCGTTGGTGTATTGAACAGTCCCATCTCCAATGGTCAGTTCTCCACAGTCATATGCTGAGTGGATCAAGAAGGGTGTGGGTGTTGGTGGAATTACATGTTATGTGTGTGACCTAGTTCAGTGGAAACATATGCACTCACTGCTGGTGAGGATGTCATCCACCAAATCCTCAGCTGCGCTTCCAGTGGTGAGTGTGGTGAATGCTTCTGTTATGGGCATCAACTCAGGTTGAAATGAGTTTATGAATGCACAGACACTGAACTGACATAAAGGAGGACTTCGCTTCTCTCTGGAACATGGCACAGTTTGGGGAGTGGGGGTGACTACAATGATATGTAGGATGATGTTTGCATCCATTGCTCGACGTGCGGCACGTGCCTGGTCGTCACAGCTGGTAAGCCCTTTAGTAAGCAGTATCCCAACGTGAGGAGCAAAGGTGCGTGCACCAAAGTCACCTGCAAAAGCGTCCACCATACGATCTATTGCTTCCCCCAGAAAGCCATCGACACCCATTGGGTCATAATCTATTGCATCCACTCCATCTAGTGCATCAATTGGATTGAAATGTGCATCCAGCTCAAACTGATCAATGGTATCGTTTGGTGGATGGCCATATGTAATAACTCCCACTCGAATTTCATCACCACCAATGGAGACAAGTCCGATAACCTGTTTAGTGAATTCCTTTAGTGCATCAAACTCGGTCTCATTCACATCCACAGTATTGTCCAGCAGGAAGATGATGTCCAAAGGGTTGGTGGCTAAAGCAGCAACACTAGGAGTCTCACCTACAGAAGCACATAGTATCACACTGCTGTGGTGAAGTCACACCTCTCTTTCTCCCTTTCCTCTCCGCCTTTCCCCTTGCCTTTCTCTCCTAGCTAGCACCCCCTCCCTCCTTCCTCCCTCCCCTGTCCCTCCCACTGTCCTACTCACCCTTGGTCCCAGTCCAGTGGAGGCTGATGGTCCCCAGTAGTAACAGCCAGCAGCCTGCCAGCCTCATGGTGTCCCTGTCTGTGTAGCTGGTGTAGTCCACTGCTCTCAGCACACTAGCCACAGTGCCACTCACTACTGCCAGCAATGGGAGACTGGAGGGTTACTAGGAGCGGTAATGAGATTCATTGGCAGTGCTATGAATGAGAACAAGATGTGCTACTAGTAGGGCTTCAGAGATAGTGGACTGTCCCCCAACCCCTCCCCCCTGGAATGGTAGTGCAACTTCCTGAAATATGATGCGGCTTCTCTACCCCACCCCACACCCATGGTACCAATCTGAAGGAATGAACACTTATATCCTGCTCACATTCCTTGTGAAGGGCGATCAAGTGATTCTGCTACTTCTGTGGGGTGATGTTGCCATGGTGGATATCAGTGGCAATGCCAAAGTTGCTATGCCCTTTGCCTCTTCCAGCAAGTCTGCTTATCAGCTCTCATTACCCTGTTATGGCCTCCTCTGGTACTGTATGTCTACCACTTAATGAGCAGTAGTCAAATTGCTGAGGCTTCCTCTTGGCATGTCAGCTACCACTACAGCTTCACATCTTCCATACCTTGCCCATACCAACTCTCCCATCACCTTGCTATGGCCTCCTGTGAGAATGTCTTCCACTCAATCAAAATTCCCAGAATAGCACCAAACAACTTAACATGTATCCTAGCACAAGCAGTCAGTGTACTGTCTGCACTACAGTGATGGCTGCTGTCCATGCTCTGTGCCCTGTTGTGGGTGTGGTGGTCACATGCGTGTTGACAGATTGGACACTTGTGAAATTGTTTGTTATCATGTAATGTACCAGAGTATGGACCAGGTGCTATGATTTGGTTGGTGTACTTCTCCCTTGGCATATCACCACCTCAGCTATTGACCCATCTGTCTAGGGTGCCACTGACAATGGCATGGACAATGTGAGTATATGGTATCTGTGCTTGAGTAATTACTGTAGTGCCCTCCTTGGCTCTCCCAATGTGTTCATGAGGTGTGATGGACCAACCTGAGGAGGTGCTATGACCCCTTGTCACTGGAGGTCATGCTCAGCACTCAGAGGAATGGGTCATTGCTAGGTGCTGCATTCCCACAAGTTGTACTGATAGCACCATGCTGCTTACATGGTCTGGAGGAAATGCCAGAGAAGTGTTCAGATGCTCACAGTTGCCATGTAGTCCTTCAACGAGAACTGCTAGAATTCAACTAATCTAGGTGGGGCTTTGAACTTCTTGAATTATCAAGGTGGGGTATTCAGCATTTGCCTTCTGTGACTAGTGCAGTGCAGCTAAGAATTCAATCACAGCTAAGGAGACCTAGACTGCCATAGTTGTGCTGAGGTGTTGTTTCATGATGGATTCGTACAGTATAGTGTATTGTCCCCAGTGGCTGTGTGTAAAGTGTAGTATATTGTCCCCAGTGGCTGTGTGTACAGTGTAGTGTATTGTCCCCAGTGGCTGTGTGTACAGTGTAGTGTATTGTCCCCAGTGGCTGTGTGTACAGTGTAGTGTATTGTCCCCAGTGGCTGTGTGTACAGTATAGTGTATTGTCCTCAGTGGCTGTGTGTACAGTATAGTGTATTGTCCCCAGTGGCTGTGTGTACAGTGTAGTGTATTGTCCCCAGTGGCTGTGTGTACAGTGTAGTGTATTGTCCTCAGTGGCTGTGTGTACAGTGTAGTGTATTGTCCCCAGTGGCTGTGTGTACAGTGTAGTGTATTGTCTCCAGTGGCTGTGTGTACAGTGTAGTGTATTGTCCCCAGTGGCTGTGTGTACAGTGTAGTGTATTGTCTCCAGTGGCTGTGTGTACAGTGTAGTGTATTGTCCCCAGTGGCTGTGTGTACAGTGTAGTGTATTGTCCTCAGTGGCTGTGTGTACAGTGTAGTGTATTGTCCTCAGTGGCTGTGTGTACAGTGTAGTGTATTGTCCTCAGTGGCTGTGTGTACAGTGTAGTGTATTGTCTCCAGTGGCTGTGTGTACAGTGTAGTGTATTGTCCCCAGTGGCTGTGTGTACAGTATAGTGTATTGTCCTCAGTGGCTGTGTGTACAGTGTAGTGTATTGTCTCCAGTGGCTGTGTGTACAGTGTAGTGTATTGTCCTCAGTGGCTGTGTGTACAGTGTAGTGTATTGTCCTCAGTGGCTGTGTGTACAGTGTAGTGTATTGTCCCCAGTGGCTGTGTACAGTACGTATGTGTGTAAGCTGGTGCAGTATTGGGCAACGAAACTGCATGAGTGAAACTGAAGAGGGGTGGTGTCTGCATTGGCTGTCCACATTTGGCATAATTGGACTGGTCTCTCCTGTGCAGAAAGTAGTGGCTATAAGTTGTCATGGCAACTCCGCCAGATCAGCTAATAAGTACTGTACACTGTGGTTGCCCAGTGTGTTGCTATCAGTGTGCAAATTTGGAAGATTCATATTTTTGTGAATTGCCTGCACATTAGACAGCTTGTGCGCTGCTGATTGGTACACAGTTGCATTATGGGACTAGTATCTGTACATGACTGCGGTCCTGCTATACACAACAGTGTATGTTACAATAGTACTCGTGTTCCTATCAAACACTACAATTATCACTTGTCATACTATACTCTTTGCTCGATGTGTAGTATAGTTGCCGATTCACCCTCTACAGTGGATAGAGAGGAGGAGGATAGGGTTAACATTGGGGTGTGTACAACCTGATGATGGTGCACGAACGCACACTCAAGGAGTGGGCTTCCTTGTGGTTGCCTTGACGATGATAAAGATCACAGCACCCACAGCAGCAAGGCCAGCCACCCCGGCAATGGGAACGATGATGGCATAGAGGTAGTTGGGATTGCACTCAACCTGGCTGCCAATACATGTACCCGCATCCTGTACTTGAGCTGACACTGGACTGGAGAAGTCAGTCTGCCCAATGGTGCTGTTGCAGATGACTCTGAACTCGTATGTTCCTGGTTCACCAACATCAATGAGTGCCTCAGTCTCATTAAATGGGAGAGTCACTCTCTGTGAAGGAGTACAGGCAGTGAGGTATGGTGTGTATAAGCTGGCTGCAGAAGGAAGCAGTCTTCTCTCTGCCACTCACCATTTCAGGCCCAGTGGGAACTGGTGTCTGTAGGTCAGTGGTCTGAATCACTCCATCCTGCTGCCCAACCTCCACCCTCCGGTAGACGGCATCACATTCACGAACCACATTCTGTGGGTAGTTCCAAGTCAAGAGAGCGTGGGTGCTATTGACAGCAGTAGCAGTGATATCTGGAGGAGTGGGGACTGAATGGAGAGACACAAGAAGTCAGTGAAGCTGAACTAGACTCTCTCTGTATACACAGATTGGCAGACCTAAACACTGTGGTGTTGACCCAGTCCAGGTGCCATCTGATTGGCACGTGCGTTGTTGGTCTCCCACTAGCTCGTAACCAGGGTTACAGGTGAAAGTGACATTGGACATGTAGACAGTGCCACTGGTGAAGCTCATGTTCCCATTGGACACATTTCCCGGAGAGCCACAGTCAACAACTGCAGGGATATGTAAAGGAATGAGTACATACTCAAATACTGCTGCACCCTAGTGTGTGCCACTGCAAATACATACTTTGACAGAATGTTGTATTGTGGTAATATCTGTCAGAGCGACGTGTAGGTGTCCAGACTGTGTTAGATTCACAAGTCAGTTCATTGGGTCCCCTGAGATTGTATCCAGTGTTGCAAGAGTAGGTTGCAGTGGACAGGTATGTAATTTCTGTAAACACCCTCATCCCATTGAGGATGTCTGGGGGAGAGCCACACTCACGGACTGAAGGGAGAAGAGGAAATTGAGCAATGTGGGCCATGAGGAGAGCAGTGACAGACTGTAATATGGTGCAACACTCCTCACCTCTGCAGAAGGGATCATCTCCAGTCCAAGTTAGGTTGTCCTGACACAACCGTACTTCATCCCCTATGAGATCATACCCCTCGTCACAGATGTAGAGGGCTACTCCCTGGAAGGTGTCCTTTGTGCGGACTATTCTACCATTCAGTACTGAACTGGGCACACCACAGTTCTTAACTATAGTTGAAGAGAGAGTAAAACTGTGGTCCTCTTTGTCTATTACGGAGGTTCTGAAAGCTATATATTACCTCTGCAAATGGGAGGGTCTCCCGCCCACTCCCCATTGTCCTGACATACTCTGACAGAGCTTCCAATCAGCTCATAGCCTTCGTGACAGGTGATCTCTGCTACAGAGGTGTACGTGGTCCCAGCACTGTATATGAGGTCACCATTCCTTACTGCATTCTCTCCTTGGCAGTTCACAACTGCAGAACAGAAAACAGTATTTCAACTATAGTGTGCTGGTGGTTACTACTGAGTCTCACACTCCAGATTTGTGTCCAGGGCTCTGTAACTGTGTTTACTGTAAACTTACTGCCACAGTAAGGTGACTCCTCTCCACTCCATCTCCCATCTGCCTGGCACTCCCTTGTGCCATTCCCAACCAGCCTGTAGCCAGTGTTACATGAGTAGCTTGCTGTAGCTCTGTACAGAGTGCCCTGTGGAGTGCTGACTGTTCCATCAGGTATATCATCCAAGGAACCACAATCCACCACTGGAGAGGAATGAGAGAAAGGAGGGTGAATGGTGGCTGTTGTAACATAAGACAGTGTCATCTTTGGACTTTTAATGATGAATTTAGTTATGTCAGATGAAGCCCTGTAGGATGACTCACATGCACAGGTTGGTGTAGTTCCACTCCAGGTGCCATCCTCCTGACAGGCAATGATTGCCTGTCCTTGTAGTGTGTAGCCTTCATTGCATTGGTACACAGCCACTGACTGGTATGTGGTACCACTGCTGGTGTCCACTGAGCCATCAGTTAGTGTCGGTGGGCTTCCACAGGTTATAACTGGAGTGTGAGGACAGTCAATGTAGCATGACGTGCTGTCTGACCATGTAATGGCAATACATGTTGTCACTCACTGTTATAGCTTGGCTCGATCCCAGACCAGAGCCCATTGGCTTGACATGCTCTCACAGTATCTCCACTATTCCGTTGATATCCTGTTTCACTAGTGTATGTAGCTTGTGATTGGTAGATGGTCCCATTAGAGTAGCTGACATAGGCACCTTGAACATGGTCCAGTACATCGCAGTCTACAACTGTAGGTGGTAGGTGAAGGTGAGTGTGAGGTTGTCAGTGGATTCAAAGAGTTTACAGTACAATGAACCACAGCATTAGGTGATCAGGGTACTGTAAGGAAGTGCACAGGTATCTGTTGCACCAACTACAAGCATCCGCTACCTTTGCATATTGGTGGTGACCCACTCCACCTCCCATCTGCCCGGCACTCCCTTGTGTCATTCCCAAGTATCCTGTAGCCAGTGTTACATGAGTAGCTTGCTGTAGCTCTGTACAGAGTGCCCTGTGGAGTGCTGACTGTTCCATCAGGTATATCATCCAAGGAACCACAATCCACCACTGGAGAGGAATGAGAGGAAGGAGGGTGAATGATGGCTGCTATTGAATCATAATGGAGTGACACCTTCAAGAATGCTTTTATATGCTCAGCTCTCTCAGGCCACTCACGTTCACAAGTTGGTGTAGTTCCACTCCAGGTGCCATTCGCCTGACAGGCAGTGATGGCCTGTCCTTGTAGTGTGTAGCCTTCATTGCATTGGTACACAGCCACTGACTGGTATGTGGTACCTCTGCTGGTGTCCACACTGCCATCAGTTAGTGCTGGTGGAGCCATGCAGTCAGCTACAGTGTAGAGTTGCAGTAAGTGAATGATCTGACTGCCTGTTCTGTAGTCACCAACACTACATGCTGCAGTAGCCTACTATATAGTACCTCGTGTGCAGTTGGCCATCCCAGGACTCCACTCCCCATCAGTCCCACACTCTCTAGTAGTCGGAGCAGACAGGACATAACCTGGTTCGCACTCATAGCTGGCTGTAGAGCCCTGACGTGTTCCATTTGTGTATGTGACATAGCCATTTTCAATGGAGCTCAAAGGACCACAGTTATCAATGAATACATCTGTACAAAGAGTGTTGGGGGGGGAGGTACTAGAGTAACAAAACCGTGCAATTAGCGTGAAAGAGGTGTTCAGAACCTCAGGAGCTCTTCAAATGCATCTCTCTGCACTGCAGCCTTCTTACGTACATACCTTGGCAGATGGGTTCTGTTTCACTCCACTCCCCATCAGCCTGGCAGTAGCGTACCATTGGCCCCAGTAAGTCGTACGCTGGCTCACAGGTGTATGTCACAGTAGAAGGGAATGTTGTGGTGCCTTGATTGAGGATGAACGTGCCTTGCTCAATACTCAGGGGCATTCCACAGTCAACAGCTGCAAGAGATCATCATATGTAACATTCACGTGTTTAGCACTAGGACAGGTACTACCTTTTTTACTGGCTTGTCATATATACGGGTCACCAGTTGTGTAATATACATGCCACATTGTGTCATAAACTCAACACATTATGTAATACACCCAACACATGATTGTGTAATACACATGTCATATTGTGTAATACACATGTCATATTGTGTAATGCACATGTCATATTGTGTAATGCACATGTCATGTTGTGTAATACACATGCTGTGTTATTCAGTAAGCAGACTGATTCACACACCTATGCAGGTGGGGTCAATGCCACTCCATGTTGCATTAGCCAGACAGGCTCTTACAGGGGAGCCTTGCAATTCATATCCACTATCACAGATGTAGACAGCTAGTTTGTTGTAGTTGAGCCCTCCACTGACATCCACTGTTCCATTGGTGGGGATTGGTGGTTCAGGACACATGACAACTGGGATAGGGAAGGGGCATACGGTATGAATTGGTGTATGTGCACTTCAATAGTAGCCATGATGGTGTATCACATGTCCAGTCGAGGTACTGTACTGTAGGTGGTACATACATAACATGTTGTGTGAGTGGTCTGTGTTGTGAGTGATGGCTATTGCATTGCTGTACTCGGTGCCTACCTTCACAGGTGGGTGCCAAGGACATGCCCCACTGTTTGTTCACTCCACACTCCACGGGGTTTTCTGTTGCTTGGAGTGTGAAGCCTTGGTCACACCCATAGGTGGCTAGTGATCCGAATGTGGTGGTACCATTGCTGTATTCCACATAGCCATTGTCAGGGTCATTCAGAATACCACAGTCCAGCACTGCACACATGAGGAACAGGTGCAGTTGGCAACAAGGCAGTTGCACTAAAACTTGCAGTTGAGGTTGTAGCACTACTTACATGTACATATGGGTTCTGACCCACTCCACAGCCCATCTCCTGAACATGTTCTGTCTGCAGCCGATGTCTGACCTACAGGCTCATACCCAGCAATGCATCCATAAGTCGCAATGCTGCCAAATGTGTCGTCTGTGGCTACTGCTACCCCATTTCGTGGAATAGGTGGTGGGCCACATCTGATCACTGCACAGACACATTTACATAGAAAGCAGGAGTCAGTTCTGTGTACATGTATAATGTATGTGTGTGATATGTTGCAACACCCCTGCACCCCTCCAATGCTACATACACTCTGGCTAACTCCTAGTTGTCCCTTATAGCAGCACTAGCCAATGTATGGGTATCTATTTTGTACTATATTACTCTCCCCCTCTCCTACCAATGGTGGGGACGGGCTGAGAGGACGTTGCAATGTGAAGCAGCTCACACCTTGGTGACAGAAGAGTTGCTACATTCCTGTGTTGCCTGCACTAACTGCAGATGATGACTGTGTGTTACCTTGTAGCTTATGTTACTGTACGATGAGATACTGACCTAGGTTGGGCTGTGTGTGTGTGTATGGTACTTACAGTCACAAGTTGGCATCATGCCACTCCACTGCTCGTTAGCTAGGCACCTCCTTATTGATGCTCCATTCAGTCTGTACCCAATGTCACACGCATAGTATGCAACTTTCAGGTATGTCGTACCATTGACAGCGGTTGCTGTACCGTTATCAGGCTGAGGTGGTTCTCCACAGTCTACAGCTGTAGGAAAAGAGTTGTAGGTGCTTACTGCATGTACTGTATTGCTGCTGAACTGGGACACTACCAGAAGTGTCTACCTATCAGCTACCTTGTCCTTGATTAGTATCTATTGTGACTTACGAGCACAGTCCGGCTCAGTTCCATCCCATTCTCCATTACTTTGACATTCTCTGAAAGTGGAGCCATTTGTCAAAGTGTACCCCATGTTGCAAGCATATGTGGCAGTAGACCCAAATTTGGTTCCAGATGAGTAAGTCACATAGCCATGATCTATGGCATCCAACACATCGCAATCCTGGACTGGAGATAAAGAAGGGGATTGCATGTTAGGTTCTTCCTATGAAGCTGAATTTGTTCACCTACGTTCACAGGCAGGTGCAGCATTGCTCCATGATCCGTCTTCCTCGCACAGTCTTGTGGCCAATCCAACAAGTGTGTATCCGGGATTGCACGAGTATGTGGCGGTGCTGTTATACACTGTGCTGGTGGAAGTAACCATGCCATTACTTATATCCTCTGGCGACCCACAGTCAACATCTATGATGAAATAGGGGGGAGAGGGGATCTTGTTCACTTGTCATAGAACTAGTTCCTTGGCGCGTGCATGCAGTTTTGTGCTGGATGTGCAAGTAGTATTCTCTGCAGCATGAATGCACTGGATGTGTTCCTTGCTTTGCACTCTTGCTCACCGAAGCAGCTTGGCGTTGTACCTGACCATCCACTGGTGGTACATGTTCTAACCTGGGCTCCAGACAGCATAAAGCCCACGTCACAGGAGTACACTGCTACACACTTGTACAAGGTCCCACCAGAAACGTCTACTGCGCCATTGGTGGGGGCTACTGGCTGAGTGCAGTTGATGGCTATGAAGCAAGAAGAATGATTGAGCGAACATCATGTGCTGTTTGTGGTATGCACAACACCATATATGTACTTACGTTCACAGACTGGAGTGGAACCGGTCCAGTTACCACCTCCACCTATTCCACATTGCCTGTCAGTGGGTGCTGGTAGGTAACCTGTATCGCAGTTAATGATTGCCACTGACTCGAATCTTGTGCCTGAGCTGTAGCTAATGTAGCCATTGTCCACATTGTCAAGAGGGTCACACTGGTTCGCTGTGGGGTAACATATACTCACAATGGATTAATACAGATTGTTTTGTGTGTGCATGTGTGTTGTGTGAGGGTGTAAATATGTGTGTGCTGTGTCGTGCTGCTTACGGATGCAGTTTGGTGGCCGTTCACTCCAAGTACCATCTGCCTGACAGACAGCTCTCTCTGGCCCAACTAGGTCATAGCCTAAGTTGCAGCTATAGTTTGCTTCAGCTCGGAATCCTGTCGAACCATTGACAAAGCTGACAATGCCATTGTCTGGCCCATCTGGTGCCCCACAATCCACCACTGCAGTGTAGAAGGAATGTACCTTGCTGGGCAGCATAGCCAAACATTTAGTCCCATCTCATCACCCCAGTAATAGCATACGTACTTCTGGAGTAATAGCATAATACTGGAGTGCACTAGTACCAAACTCCTATACTATTTTTGGTGTGTGTGTCCTTCTGACTAGTGTGCGTCTGCCCATGTGTTGCTCACAGTTGCAAGTAGGCGGAGACCCTGTCCAACCTAAAACACTGAAGGAACAGGTTCTTGATACAGAGCGAGACAGTTCATACCCAATTTCACAGAAGTAGGTAGCCACTGATCCCTGTCGTGTCCCTTCAGTAAATTGCACATAGCCATTCATGATGGTCAGTAGCTCACACACCCATGCTGCAAAGAAGAGACAATGGACTGTGGTTGACTGCATACATACATAGCTGTAGTGTGCTATAGAGGTGTGTGGTGACTTTGTGTGTGTGCACGGTGACAGCTAACTGCTAGGATTGCTTTATGCCAGACATGCACACTGTACATGTGTACCGGAAGTCAGACTCACTGCATTGTAGAATGCTTGTGACAGTATCTGCAGCGAGTGAGGATACTGCCAAATCGTTAAAGGTTGATGTACTGATAGTGAAATTGCCGCTGTTAGAGAGATCTTGCAAGGTTGCACTAAGTCCAGATGGGACTGATCCACTATGAACTCCAATGGCATATCCAACAATGTTTGCATCTCTAGTACGGCTGGCTGGCTGGGTCAGATCGTCACTGCTTACACCATCCGTAAGCACAATCACAATGTGGGAGGAATAGGTACGAGCACCAAAATCACCCTCAAAAGCATCGATCAGTCGGTTTAGTGTCGCTCCCAGTAGGCTGTCCATACCCCCTTGCGCACCGTATAGAATCTCATCCACAGCATTGATTAGACCCACACGGTCGAGTAAGGGGTTCAAGAAGGTCCTGTCTCTGATGACGGGCTCTGCTGCGTGCCCCCAAGTGATGACCCCAATTCTAGTGTCATCACCACCTACAGACAATCTGGAATCACTTTTCACTGCCTGAATGAAAGCTTTCATTGCATCAAACTCAGTACTGCTAATGCTGCCGGTTTTGTCAAGCAGGAAAATGATGTCCAGTGGGTTAGTGGCCACCGCTGCATCACTTGGGCTCTCTCCTGTGCAGGAAGGAGAGGTATATGGTATAAGCAGCCCCTTGTCACTGGGTCTTGTGCAGCTCCTTGTATGTAGTGTGTTGCTGTGTGACTACATGCAGTACAATATTATTATGTAGATGAGTCACACCCCACTTTCGTTGGAACAGGAAGGTGAAGTTATCTTCATTTTCCGTGTGTATTCAGCAGCAACAGCAGAATGCATATAGGTAGTTTGATCCCCTCATTTCTATCTTGGCCCACTTCATCTCTTGCCTCTCTGCCTCCCTGCACTCTTTATTACCCTCCCTCCTTCCTCCCTCCCCTATCCCTCCCGCTGTCTTACTCACCCTTGGTCCCAGTCCAGTGGAGGCTGATGGTCCCCAGTAGTAACAGCCAGCAGCCTGCCAGCCTCATGGTGTGTCCCTGTCTGTGTAGCTGGTGTAGTCCACTGCTCTCAGCACACTAGCCACAGTGCCACTCACTACTGCCAGCAATGGGAGACTGGAGGGTTACTAGGAGCGGTAATGAGATTCATTGGCAGTGCTATGAATGAGAACAAGATGTGCTACTAGTAGGGCTTCAGAGATAGTGAACTGTCCCCCCACCCCTCCCCCCTGGAATGGTAGTGCAACTTCCTGAAATATGATGCAGCTTCTCTACCCCACCCCACACCTATGGTACCAATCTGAAGGAATGAACACTTATATCCTGCTCACATTCCTTGTGAAGGGTGATCAAGTGATTCTGCTACTTCTGTGGGGTGATGTTGCCATGGTGGTTATCAGTGGCAATGCCAAAGTTGCTATGCCCTTTGCCTCTTCCAGCAAGTCAGCTTATCAGCTCTCATTACCCTGTTATGGCCTCCTCTGGTACTGTATGTCTACCACTTAATGAGCAGTAGTCAAATTGCTGAGGCTTCCTCTTGGCATGTCAGCTACCACTACAGCTTCACATCTTCCATACCTTGCCCATACCAGCTCTCCCATCACCCTGCTATGGCCTCCTGTGAGAATGTCTTCCACTCAATCAAAATTCCCAGAATAGCACCAAACAACTTAACATGTATCCTAGCACAAGCAGTCAGTGTACTGTCTGCACTACAGTGATGGCTGCTGTCCATGCTCTGTGCCCTATTGTGGGTGTGGTGGTCACATGCGTGTTGACAGATTGGGCACTTGTGAAATTGTTTGTTATCATGTAATGTACCTGAGTATGGACCAGGTGCTATGATTTGGTTGGTGTAATTCCCTTGACATATCACCACCTCAGCTGTTGACTCATCTGTCTAGGGCGTCACTGATAGCCATTTAGTCACAATGTGTGCAGTGCACTGTGCACTATACTTTGTGTGTCTGGGGCGTGGGCTGTATCATGCTCTAAACTGAACAGCAGTCAATGGGAATGTGAGCCTCAAAGGTCCTGCAATTCTAAATTGATGAACACACACTATAATGTAACACAACACCCATGTCTATCTTGATCATGAATTGTGCAGCTGACCCTTGCATGGGTTGATTGCATTCCTAGCTGGAATGGCATGGGCAATTGCAATACGAGTATATGGTATCTGTACTCGAGTAATTACTGTAGTGCCCTCCTTGGCTCTCCAAACGTGTTCATGGGGTGTGATGGACTAACCTGAGGAGGTGCTATGACCCCTTGTCACTGGAGGTCATGCTCAGCACTCAGAGGAATGGGTCATTGCTAGGTGCTGCATTCCCACAAGTTGTACTGATAGCACCATGCTGCTTACATGGCGGGGAGGAAATGCCAGAGACGTGTTCAGATGCTCACAGTTGCCATGTAGTCCTTCAATGAGAACTGCTAGAATTCAACTAATCTAGGTGGGGCTTTGAACTTCTTGAATTATCAAGGCGGGGTATTCAGCATTTGCCTTCTGTGGCTAGTGCAGTGCAGCTAAGAATTCAATCACAGCTAAGGAGACCTAGACTGCCATAGTTGTGCTGAGGTGTTGTTTCATGATAGATTCTTTGCCATCATTCAGTAAGTGAGAGGTGAGATGGCCTATGCAACCACATGTACTGTAGCGAATGTCTGTGGTTGACCTCTACTTAGCTCTGTCTTGTGCCATGTCAGCATCACGTTCCTCCCAGGAGGTATGTCTCCCACTTCTAATCAAGTTGTAAGACCTCCTTACTGAGTGTGCCAGCAATTGAGTCAAGCTGGCCACCTCTCAAGTTATCAGCCACCACTAGGGCTTCACCTCTTCTAGCATGTCAGCTTATCACATTTGTCACCTGCCCTAAGAATGCCTTCCACATAATTCCTAGGATGCCACCAGGCAGCTATACGTGATCCCAGTGTTCATGTGCCCTAGATGCAGCCTTATTCTTCCGTCAAAACTTGCAATACTGCAGTTGTGAAGCTCACATCATTTGGTGATACACAACAGATAATAGTGAACTTGCCCAAATTATGGTATGCAACCTTAATTTAACTCTGTTCAGTAATTGTGGGTTCAATGTACAGTTAAGTACAGGGTACATACAGTATGTGTCTACCTTACACTTGGGGTATGTGTATGTACATGCGTGTACTATGGTACAGGTTGCTCATGAATGTTTTCAATTAGTCTACAGTGTGTGCACTAGTTCTGCATTGTCTCTATCATTGTATCATCTGTTGGGGGAAGGAAGGAGAAGTCTGTGAGTAATTTGTGCAGAAAATGGGTATGTTTACTACAGCGAGGCCTGGTTACATACGTACGTGTGTATGGGTGCACTTCATGACAGCAGCCATGCATACCTAGGCAACGCCACTTCTGCAGTGTGGAAAAAGGAGAAAGTGACATGTTATGCCAATGCAAGTGGTAGTTCCAGTCCAGTCATGTGCACTAATAACACCCAATGTCAGTATGTACGGCTTACGGAGGGGTTGGAGGCTTCCTGGCTGCTATCTTGACAACAATGAAGATGACAGCACCCACGATGGCTACTCCAACCAGTCCAGCCACAGGGAACACGATGGCATAGATATAGTTGGGATTGCACTCAAAGTCACTGCCAGTGCAAACCACCTGCACAGCAGCTTGGGCTGGAGTGGAGAAGTTGGTCATCCCAATGGTGCTGTTGCAGATGACCTGTGTGGAGTGTGGAGTGTAGGAACACTGGGTATCAGGCCTAGGCACAACTAACACATGAGCTACAGCTATGCATACCCTGAACTCGTATGTTCCTGGTTCACCAATGTAAATGAGTGCCTCAGTCTCATTAAATGGGAGAGTCACTCTCTGTGAAGGAGTACAGGCAGTGGGGTATGGTGTGTGTAAGCTGGCTGCAGAAGGAAGCAGTCTTCTCTCTGCCACTCACCATTTCAGGCCCAGTGGGAACTGGTGTCTGTAGGTCAGTGGTCTGAATCACTCCATCCTGCTGCCCAACCTCCACCCTCCGGTAAACAGCATCACATTCACGAACCACATTCTGTGGGTAGTTCCAAGTCAAGAGAGCGTGGGTGCTATTGACAGCAGTAGCAGTGATGTCTGGAGGAGTGGGGACTGAATGGAGAGACACAAGAAGTCAGTGAAGCTGAACTGGACTCTCTCTGTATACACAGATTGGCAGACCTAAACACTGTGGTGTTGACCCAGTCCAGGTGCCATCTGATTGGCACATGCGTTGTTGGTCTCCCACTAGCTCGTAACCAGGGTTACAGGTGAAAGTGACATTGGACATGTAGACAGTGCCACTGGTGAAGCTCCTGTTCCCATTGGACACATCTCCCGGAGAGCCACAGTCAACAACTGCAGGGATATGCAAGCAAGTCAGCACTACGTAATGCTCTGGCTGTTGTTCAAGCTGTACAGTAGTCTGTGTGCTTTCATACTTTGACAGATTGGTATGAGTTCCGGGTTGAAGTGAGTAGGTGCCCAGATTCCATCTGCTTGACATGTCAGTTCGTTTGGTCCTTGGAGGCTGTACCCAACAAGACAGGTGAAGTTTGCTGTAGACAGGTATGTGGTGGCTGCAAAGCTTCTCTGACCATTAATTATAAGTGGAGGAGGGCCGCAGTCACGAACTAAAGAAAAAGAAGCAGAAGATGGCTAGTGCAGGGCAAGTGGAGAGCAGCAGTAGCAGATAGCTAGTGTCTGCAACACACCACTCCTCACTTCTGCAATAAGGATCCACTCCACTCCAAGTTTGGTTGTCCTGACATGATCGTAGTTCTGGTCCTATGAGGACAAACCCTGTGTCACAGGTGTAGCGAGCAGTTCCCCTGAAAGTGGTGTCTGTGGTATGAACTACAGATCCATTCTGCACTGAACTGGGTGAGCCACAGTTCTGAACTGTGAGGTGAGGAGGTCAAACAAAATGTGTATAGATCTGTACATGCTACTAATGCCTCTATGATTCTGAGTTTGACTGCTGTGTACCTCTGCAAATGGGAGCGGCTCCTGCCCACTCCCCATTGTCCTGACATACTCTGACAGAGCTCCCAATCAGCTCATAGCCTTCGTGACAGGTGATCTCTGCCACAGAGGTGTATGTGGTGCCAGTACTGTATATGAGGTCGCCATTCATTACTGCATTCAAGTCTCTGCAGTCCACAACTGTAAGGGATAGCATGAATGTGAAGTAGGTTTCATGAACATGAACATAGGTCTCAGTTGTGCAAGAAACTGTGCAACTTACGTTCGCAGCTTGGCTTCCTGCCACTCCACCTCCCATCTACCTGGCACTCCCTAGTGCCATTCCCAACCAGCCTGTAGCCGGTGTTACATGAGTAGTTTGCTGTAGCTCCGTACAGAGTGCCCTGTGGAGTGCTGACTGTTCCATCAAGTATATCATCCAAGGAACCACAATCCACCACTGTGGTGGAATGAGGAGGAAGGGAGAGGAAGAGGGTGAATGGTTGCTGCAGTTTTTAGCATAAGGAAGTAGCCTCTCTGGACTTTTGCTAAATACTAGCTGTAGTCATATGTGCTTGCCAAGTGCACACTTGCTCCTAGCCCAAGCTCTCTTAGGCCACTTACGAGCACAGGTTGGTGTAGTTCCACTCCAGGTGCCATCCTCCTGACAGGCAGTGATGGCCTGTCCTTGTAGTGTGTAGCCTTCATTGCATTGGTACACAGCCACTGACTGGTATGTGGTACCTCTGCTGGTGTCCACACTGCCATCAGTTAGTGTCGGTGGATCCATGCAGTCTACAACTGAATAGTTCAGAGAATGACTGATCAGTGTGGCTTCTCAAGAAGCAATAAGGAATGTCACTCAGCATCCTTTCACCACTTACTGTTGCACTGTGGCTCTGTGCCATTCCACAGTCCAATGTCCTGACACCTCCGCGTGTCACTTCCTGTCAACGTGTATCCTCTGCGACAGTTGTACGTTGCAAGAGAATCGTAAGTTGTACCTGACGAGTACTGCAGGAAGCCTTCGTCAATTCCTCCCAGTACATCACAGTCAACAACTGTAGGTGCAGTGGATATGGATAGTGTGTCGTATAGGTGGTAGGAGGTGTGTGGGCATGCAGAGTACAAGCAGCACCTGTGCACCTACAGTATATACCATGTGCTACAGCAGCCTAGTACCTTTACAGAGCGGTTCTGAACCACTCCATGTCCCATCTGCCCGGCATTCCCTTGTGTCATTCCCAAGTAGGAGGTAGCCAATGTTACACAAGTAGGTTACTGTAGCTCCGTACAGAGTGCCCTGTGGAGTGCCAACTACTCCATCAGGTATGTCATCCAAGGAACCACAATCCACCACTGGAGAGGAATGAGAGGAAGGAGGGTGAATGATGGCTGCTATTGAATCATAATGGAGTAACACCTTCAAGAATGCTTTTATATGCTCAGCTCTCTCAGGCCACTCACGTTCACAAGTTGGTGTAGTTCCACTCCAGGTGCCATTCGCCTGACAGGCAGTGATGGCCTGTCCTTGTAGTGTGTAGCCTTCATTGCATTGGTACACAGCCACTGACTGGTATGTGGTACCTCTGCTGGTGTCCACACTGCCATCAGTTAGTGCTGGTGGGCTCAAGCAGTCAACAACTGTAGTGTAAAATGGAACAGATTGCCAACACTTGCATACGTACACACTGTCAGTGTTGTGTGAAAGAGCAGGCAGTCTCTTGTGCAGACTGCTGGTTGCAAACATACTGTTACAAGTTGCTTCGGTACCGTCCCATGTCTCATTGCTCAAGCACATTTGCATGCCTGCATCCATTGTGTAGTATCCCTCATGACATTCGTACGTGGCCACGGACCCTATTAAAGTCCCATTGGTGTATTCAATGTAGCCATTTTCAATGGAATCCAACACGATACAACTTGGCACGATGGCTGTGGGGAGGAAAGAGTTGGTACTACTCTTAAATAGTACTGTTGCTTGCTGTAGTTACTGTTTAGCTGTGCTCTTACGCTGGCAGAATGGTCTTGTTTCGTTCAAGTGTCCATCAGCCAGGCAGGCTCTCTCATTGGGTCCTATCAACTCAAACCCATCACTACAGTTGTAGGAGACCACATCAGTGTACAGTGTGGGCATTGGAGCCATCACCTGGCCATTTGGTATGGTTGAAGTCACTGTACATTCCACTCCTACACAGTGGCACACAATGTCGGGGTCAGCAATGGTGCAGCTGGTGTATGATGTTAGATGAAGAGGTCAGCAATGGTGTATAGCCTACCACCCCAGGTCCTCCCTTGCTGTATTGGCCTTATACTGAAACTTACATGTCACCCCAGGTGGGGGATAGTGACGTGTCAATGTGCAGGTTAAGCTAGTGTGTCTGTGCAATAAAATGTTTTTCTGTTGGTGCTGCATACAGTAATGTCGCTGTCTTGCATGTTGGGTGGTGTGGAGTGGCTCACGTTCACAGGTGGGCTCTTGCCTGTTCCAAGTGCCATCTTCAAGGCACATTCGAGTCAGGTTCCCATTCAATGTGTAGCCTGTATTGCAGGCATACACAGCAATGCTCCGGTAGAGCATTCCTCCGTTCAAGTCCACAACACCATTTGTCGGATCTTGCAAAACACTACACTCCACAACTAGGGAGTAAGAAACAGAAGCACTAGAACAGTCGGGTCAAGATTGAGGCTACTGTACAGCATGTGGGAAGTTATGTACAGTGCGTGTAACAGGCGTGGTGTGTGATAGGCACTCCACTTGTATGGCTACATTGTGAGTGTTGAATTGCATTGCACATACCTGAACAGACCGGGAGGGTCGCAGGAGTCCACTGCCCATCTTCCTGACAAGTTATTGTGAGAGGCATGGATATATTGTATCCCCTGTTACAACCATATGTTGCCCTCTGTCCTAGACCTGTTCCATTCAAATACCTCACATAGCCATTTTCAATTTGTGACAGCACCCCACAATCAACAGCTGTGGAGGGAGACAGTGGTGGAATGAATGCAGGGAGTCTCTGTGTGTACCTCTACATGTGACGTACGCATCCTTACGTGTGCACAGGGGCTCGCTGTTGTCCCACTGTTCGTCAGCATCACAGTTTCGTGTGTCATTACCCCTCAGAACATATCCTGAGTTGCAGCTGTAGTTGGCAACGGCTCCAAACTCTGAATCAGGGCTCACTGTCACTGCACCGTTTTCAATGTCTGGCAATGATCCACAGTCAGCAACTGCATGGGTGAATAGGAGAGAGCGTGTTTAAACTGAGAAACACATTAAACATGTTCGCAGTGCTCTGTTACAGTTCAGTCAAATGCTGCTGTACACAACACCCCTCTCTCCTTCTCCTACCAATGGCGGGGAGGGCTGAGAGGAGGTTGCAATGTGAAGCAGCTCACACCTTGGTGACAGAGGAGTTGCTACATTCCTGTGTTGCCTGCACTAACTGCAGATAATGACTGCGAACTGTAGCTGGGTTTGCTTGTTGTAGACCTAGCCATTACAACTTGCTTGTAGAGAGATCAAATGTACAGTACATGTGGTGGGCCATCTGTATGTTATTATAGATCATAATAGCAGTGCTGTGCTGTGTGTGTCCCTGTTCCTTCCTGCTGACTCATGTATTTCATGTATTGATACGGCTATCGTTCTGTGGATGCGAGCATGACCCCCACTAAAGAACACACACAGCACCAAGCGTTTGGATGGGGTGTTTGTTCATTACTACTGTACATGTCGAGGTATGGTGGTGTACCTGTCCTCCAACAGGATTGTCCTCTTTGAGAGGTGTTGAGTGTTTAGTGTACCTGTTGCCAGTGCTGGTTACCCTAGGGCACTCACTCCTGCAAGTAGTGTTCGCAATCCATTGGCCTGCCAAATTGCAAGTTGTAGCTCGATCTCCTTCAAGGATGAATCCTTCATTGCAAGAGTACACTGCCACACTCTGGTAGGTTGTCTCATTGAACTCTACCAAACCATTCATGGGTGCATCTGGGTTGCCACAGTCAATTCCTGAAGTACGTAAGGTATTTATAGTATGCATTAAGTGTGCTACACACTCACAGTACCTTGCACTGGGCCTTGAAATGCCCTCACTGTGTGGCATACACATAGGTGCTTTCTTACTGATACACTGTGGCTCCGTGCCATCCCAGAGGCCTGTGAGTGTGCAGGTCCTCATAGTGTTAGCCGCAGGGGCAAACATGTAGCCTGTATTGCAGGAGTAGGAGGCCGTGCTGTTCACAAGTGTGCCATCCATGTAGGTGACGTAGCCATTGGCAATGCCATCCAGTACATCACAGTCAATTACTGAGGATGAGAATAAGCAATAGTAGGTAACCTTAGGACACAAGCAAAGTGTTTGTGTGGGTATGTGGTGTGTTGTTGGGACCATCCCTCCCTCACTAGTGAGGCTCCTGCTCCAAAAACTCACATTCACAATACGGGGCTGCATTGCTCCATGACCCATCAGCCTGGCACACCCTCTGTGCTTCTCCTCTTAAGATGAACCCAGGTTGGCACACATACCATACAGCGCTACTAAATGAGAAAAAGCTCGCCGATAACATTGAATTATTAACCATTTCCGGTCTTCCACAGTCCACAACTGGTTTGGGGAAAGAGGGGGCATTTGATGGTTGAGGGAAGCATTCGTGAGCTCCCTAAACCCCTTGTATGTATTGTAAAGTGTATGTGTATTTATTACATAGTGTACTTATGTACAGTATTACATAGTGTATGTATTACGTATATTACATAGTGTACTTGTGTACAGTATTACATGGTGTATGTATTACGTAGTTTATGTATTACATGGTGTACATGGTGACTCATGCACTCTTCTGGTATGCAAGACCCCTGTGTGTGCTAGCGTTGGCTTACTGTTGCAGCTTGGTGCACTCCCGTTCCATGCGAATGCCCCACACGTCCTCACTGGCTCCCCTGACAACACATATCCCTCATCACAGGTGTACACTGCCAGAGACTTGTAGGTGGTACCTCTGCTAGTGTCCACTGCTCCATTCAGAGGGTCACTCAGTGGTGCACAGTCAAAGGCTGCATGGTTGGGCAGTCAGCATATGTCAGTATTATTTGTGTACCAGCACGCACATGGGATGTGTAGTAATGTATTGGATGCACGTTGTGTAGTGCTGGACTTGATTTTTGGCAGGCAATTTACTGTGAACCATGCTGTTGTCAATGTGACAAGCGGAGTGGTGCTGTGTGGTGCTGTGTGGTGGTGTGTGGTGCTGTGTGGTGCTGTGTGGTGCTGTGTGGTGCTGTGTGGTGCTGTGTGGTGCTGTGTGGTGCTGTGTGGTGCTGTGTGGTGCTGTGTGGTGCTGTGTGGTGCTGTGTGGTGCTGTGTGGTGCTGTGTGGTGCTGTGTGGTGCTGTGTGGTGCTGTGTGGTGCTGTGTGGTGCTGTGTGGTGCTGTGTGGTGCTGTGTGGTGCTGTGTGGTGCTGTGTGGTGCTGTGTGGTGCTGTGTGGTGCTGTGTGGTGCTGTGTGGTGCTGTGTGGTGGTGTGTGGTGCTGTGTGGTGCTGTGTGGTGCTGTGTGGTGCTGTGGGGTGGTGTGTGGTGCTGTGTGGTGCTGTGTGGTGGTGTGTAGTGCTGTGTGGTGCTGTGTGGTGCTGTGTGGTGCTGTGGGGTGGTGTGTGGTGCTGTGTGGTGCTGTGTGGTGCTGTGGGGTGGTGTGTGGTGCTGTGTGGTGCTGTGTGGTGGTGTGTAGTGCTGTGTGGTGCAGTGTGGTGCTGTGTGGTGCTGTGTGGTGGTGTGTGGTGCTGTGTGGTGGTGTGTGGTGCTGTGTGGTGCTGGACTTACGTGTGCAAGTCTGTGCAGTGGAGTCCCACTCCCCGTCACTGAGGCATGTTCGAGGGGGCACCGCAGCTGCAGTAAGGCTGTATCCAAAGTCACAGAAGTACTCTGCTGTTGAGCCAAGTGTTGTAGCATTGTTGTATACTATGTAGCCATCCATTGGCTCATCCAGAGGACCACAGTCAACCTCTACAATGTGTTTGTGTGCATGTGTGTATTGCGTTGTGTGTGTGTGAACATTGGGTGTGTGTTGTGTGTGTGTGAACATTGGGTGTGTGTTGTGTGTGTGTGAACATTGGGTGTGTGTTGTGTGTGTGTGAACATTGGGTGTGTGTTGTGTGTGTGTGAACATTGGGTGTGTGTTGTGTGTGTGTGAACATTGGGTGTGTGTTGTGTGTTGTGTGCGAGTATAGTATGTATGTGTGTAGTGGGAGCAGTGTACATAGCCAATTACCAATGTACAGTGTTGAGTGGTCACTGTGTGGGACAGCAGTACTGTGAATGGTGTGGACAGGTGATCTCTGTACCTCTACAGACTGGGGGCTCTTCACTCCAAGTGCCGTCTGACTGACAGACCACTATGTTCGGTCCTACCAATATGTAGCCATCACCGCAATTGTACGTTGCCTCTGACCCGAAGGTGGTTGTGCTGACATTAACTGCCCCATTGTAAGGGTTGACAAGAGGTCCACAGTCTGCCACTGCAGGGAGTGATCGCACAACAGGACATTACAGTACAAGGGATCTTAGCCCTAACTCTAATGTATTTACATATGTACAATGTGTACATCTGGTCTGCATACAGAACTTATCCTGCTATACTGACATGTGCAAGTGCCAATGGGGGGTGTCCAATCCCCAGACTCAAGGCACTGTGTAGGTGAGGCGCCCGTGGGATTGTACATGAAGCCAAAGTTGCACTGTACATCTGCCATCGACCCAAAGTTTGTTGCATTAGTGTAGACTACATTGCCGTTGGTGACCGACAGTTCAGCGCAATGTATGGCTAGGGAGGGAGAGAACAACAAGTAACACCATCTGTGATGTTGTCAGGCAGTGTGCAGTGGTAGCTAGGCACGGTAGGTATATAGCTATGAATGTAGTTATTGAGCACAAGCTGCCATATTGCAGTTGTGTCCCCTGCAGCCCTATTGGAAGCTACGTATGGCACTGTTCCATATGTAGTGTTGTATAGTGTTTGAGGCAACTCACACCATGTCCTCAGGTGGGTGACAAGGGCAGCCACAAAAGGATCCGAGTTTACAGTAGCGAATGTTGCCAGATCTGTAGACTGGATCCCCGTGTTGGGGGCAACTGTTCCAAATTGTTCCAATGTGCTGACTAGTTCCATTAGAGTCTGAGAGGGTGTTCCCTCATGAACTCCAATCACATAGAGTATGATGTTGGCATCCTTAACCCGACTAGCAGGTATCCTTATGTCACCAGTTCCAATTGCATCTAAGAGCAACACTGCAGTGTGATCAGCATAGCTGCGGGCACCGAAGTCACCACTAAATGCATCTACCAGAAACTCCAGTGTCATTGCCAGATCATCAACTCCAATCCCACCCGTTTCAAAGGGTATGGCTGCAATTGCTGCCTGCAAAGTGTCGTTGGTGAAGTGCATGTCCAGTGGAAACTGTGCCCTGAAGGGCAGGCCACTTTGGCCCCAGGTGACCACGCCCATCCTGGTCTGGTCTCTGCCTAAGTAACCTTGGCCTGCCAGGCTACTAGCGTATCTCTGGAGAAAACCTAGCAAGTTGTTGAATTCAGGCTGTTCTACGCCGGCAGTGTTGTCAACCAGGAAGATGATGTCTTGTGGACTGTTGCCCTCAGCTGCCTCACTCGGACTCTCTCCTGCAGACAGGAGGAAGGAGGATGGAGTGCTGGTGCACCAGTGCCAGCTGTGTGGGTGCTCTTGTTTAGCAGCATCCCTCCTGAACTGCTCCAAGCGTATGCACAGCACAGCATGTGTCGGCTTCTCTTTAGTAACTTACAAAGGTGCAATGCCATCCCCCTCCCTCCCCTGTCCCTCCCGCTGTCCTACTCACCCTTGGTCCCAGTCCAGTGGAGGCTGATGGTCCCCAGTAGTAACAGCCAGCAGCCTGCCAGCCTCATGGTGTGTCCCTGTCTGTGTAGCTGGTGTAGTCCACTGCTCTCAGCACACTAGCCACAGTGCCACTCACTACTGCCAGCAATGGGAGACTGGAGGGTTACTAGGAGCGGTAATGAGATTCATTGGCAGTGCTATGAATGAGAGCAAGATGTGCTACTAGTAGAGCTTCAGATAGTGGACTGTCCCCCCACCCCTCCCCCCTGGAATGGTAGTGCAACTTCCTGAAACATGATGCGGCTTCTCTACCCCACCCCACACCCATGGTGCACCTTAGCAGTCTAGCAACATTAGAAATGACAGCCATGTGTTACCAATTGAATTAATAGGGCTTCTTTGAGACCCAATCTAGTGCAGAATGTGGTAGGTGTGCCTTAGCTGCATTGCCACCTACTGGGAATGCCTCTCCCAGCTACAGTCCACTACATGTCAGCATTCACTCCTTATCTCGCACTGCATCCCTGCAACACACTACCATTTGGAAAGCTGTGATGTTTAGATCACTCTGAAGGCATGTTGTCGCATCCGGTGGCTGTAGATTCCAACATCACTGCCTTCACCACTCTGCTCCTCTTTACATTGGTGTTACAGTGTGTGTGTGTGTGTGTGTGTGTTTGTGTGTGTGTGAGTGTGCATGTGTGTGCGTGTGTGTGTGCAGGCTCCACAGTGATCCACCATGGCAACACTACGCATTTTGCACTGCTATATGGGAATGCATGCATTGGAATCACTGACTTGTGATGCAATGGAGCAAGAAAACTTGCCGAAGACGGGCTTTCTTGCAAGTGCAATACTGCCACCACTGACTGTCACAGTCACATACAGTGGGGGACATGGCATAAGGCACGTGCACCAATGTCTGCCATATTCACATTCACATGTGCAATGATAGAAGCAGAGGATGGTAGTGTCCAGGCAAATGAGGCTTTTTGTGGTGATGCGTGCAACTGTACAGTGACAACAGCTACAGGGCAAGCCAAATTGATCCTACGGCGTAGAACAAGATTATACTGTGAGGTGTATACTGTGAGGTGTATACTGTGAGGTATATACTGTGAGGTGTATACTGTGAGGTGTATACACACTGTATGATATTGTAGAGGATCATAGTTGCGTTGATAATACGATGATACGAGATTCTTGAGCAAGACACAACTGATAATGATAAATCAATCAACTGCAGGACGTTTCGACCCGAAGGTCTTTGTCAACTGCGTACAGGAACGTTACGCAGTTGTACGCAGTTGACAAAGACCTTCGGGTCGAAACATCCTGCAGTTGATTGATTTATCATTATCAGTTGTGTCTTGCTCAAGAATCTCGTATCATCGTATACACACTTACATGCTGACATGTTCCAGCTATATTACCTAGCTAGTATACTCTGTTCTAGCTGTGGTGTGTGTGAAATCATGCAAGCAATGTGCAGGCGTGCGAACTTGAATGCAAGGCATTTTGTGTACAAACTGATAGCATAGGCATGACAGCGGGGGCGGCCTAATTACTTTTGGAATATTTGTAAGGCAGATACGTATACTACAAGTGCAGGTCCTTGCAGATCAGGTTACCTTACCTTACTGCCCACTGCAAAGTTCCATTGGCCTGCATGGCTGTCATGCCTTCTCACTATATTAGTTTTATAACGCTTAAAATCATCTTTGTTGCCATTTCACATTCAGTGGGGGACATGACGGTGGGGCATGTTCACATACAGTGGGGGACATGACGGTGGGGCATGTTCACATACAGTGGGGGACATGACGGTGGGGCATGTTCACATACAGTGGGGGACATGATGGTGGGGCATGTTCACATACAATGGTGTGAAGGTGGGCTTCGATGCAACTTGCACATGGGCACTAGCATTCATAGTTGTGCAATTTTGTTACAGTTGCATCCCGCTCCAACTTGCGCCGGTTGATGCTGCTGCCTGGTCCCCTCAACCTGCACCAACTTGCCATGGTGGTGTTTCTCCATCCGTCATGCACCTAGCACCCACACTTGCATTCGTGGTGGTTCCCCACTGCATGCTGATTGATGCAGCATGGTGCCCGGTCATCCTGACCTTCAGCAGCTTGCACTGGTGATGTGTTTCCTGCCGTCACCCAGCGCAAACACTCTACCAGTACTCATGGTGGTTGCCCTGAGCAACTTATGCGAGTGGCCTTGTTCCTAGTAGCACTGGCGCATACACTGCATGCCCAGATTGCAACTTGCACTGTGTGGCAGTGGTGGTGGTGTGCATATAATACATGTATCTGTGTGCACCTTCATGTACATTTAATGGGATTGTACTTGTGTGAGTCATCAACCATCCACAAGCTCTCATCCTGTGACTATTGAAGCATGCACAATGCTGTGTGGTTGGTTGTGTGGCACTATAGACGGTCACATTGTTTGCTGTGTGTCATCCATCCAGGAGCTCCAACACCTGAAGCACTCCCATGTGGTCCAGGTACATGGGCTGAGTGTCAATAGCAGCATCTACATTATCAGTGAGTTCCTGCCTAAGGGCCCCCTGGACCGCTACCTCCAAGACAACGCTGCTTCTGTCAGAGGAGGAGACTTGCTGAGCTATGCTGTGCAAGTTGCAAAGGTGGGTGGTGTGCCAGAGCATGGTGCAAGAAGTGGGTGGGGTAGGGGGAGTGGCCACAGGGTGTACAAATCTGCTATGAAATGCATTGTATAGCAAACTAATTGAGCAAATTGTGTTCATCTTGACTGGTTACTACTGGTATTGCAACACGAGTGAATTGATTACATCCTCAACCTCCTCCTTGCATGCATGTGCATTCACTCCCTCTTCGTGTTGTGCTATGGTGTCCTGGTCCGTCACTGTGTGCCTCCACTGACCTGCAGGGGATGTCCTACTTGGAGTCACAGCAGGTGATTCATGGAGGACTGGCCTTGAGGAACATTCTAGGTACATATGTTGTACCATTCACAGACTACGTACATATGTCATGACATGTCACCTGGTCACATGATTTGATCACATGACTTTAACACATGGCTTGGTCACATGACTGATCTTACCACATGTAGCATGGCATGTGTGTGTTTGGTGTACCCATTTATGTGATTGTGAGGTTCATTGCCTCCTGTGTTGACTGCAGTGCACTCACACTCCAAGGTGAAGATATCGGATGTTGGGTGGGCTAGACTGATCCAACAGAGCTGCAAGGATTTAGTAAGGAGCAGCACACAATGGCACCAGAACTGACTCCCTGCCTTCCTCTGTACTTCCTCTCCCACTCCTCTGACCCGTGACCCAGCTGTCACCTTTCCCTGCTGTCCCCCTCCTCCTCCCCCTCCTGACTCCCCCCTCACAGGTGCCTATCAGATGGTTGCCACCCGAGTGCATTGGACAAGCTGTTCCATCATTTTCCACATCAAAATCAGAAGTATGGGCATTTGGTAAGTGACACAAGCTGCACCTGACGACATGTGTGCACATGTTGTGTGATGATGTCCCCTTGTTCTGTGACACATGTTGTGTGATGATGCCTCCTTGTTCTGTGACACATGTTGTGTGATGATGTCCCCTTGTTCTGTGGCACATGTTGTGTGATGATGTCCCCTTGTTCTGTGGCACATGTTGTGTGATGATGTCCCCTTGTTCTGTGGCGCATGTTGTGTGATGATGTCCCCTT
>OZ025873.1:245000-318424 GCA_964019415.1 Ianthella basta | reverse complement strand
TGATGTCCCCTTGTTCTGTGGCACATGTTGTGTGATGATGTCCCCTTGTTCTGTGGCGCATGTTGTGTGATGATGTCCCCTTGTTCTGTGGCGCATGTTGTGTGATGATGTCCCCTTGTTCTGTGACACATGTTGTGTGATGATGCCCCCCTGTTCTGTGGCACATGTTGTGTGATGATGTCCCCTTGTTCTGTGGCACATGTTGTGTGATGATGTCCCCTTGTTCTGTGACACATGTTGTGTGATGATGCCCCCCTGTTCTGTGGCACATGTTGTGTGATGATGTCCCCTTGTTCTGTGGCGCATGTTGTGTGATGATGTCCCCTTGTTCTGTGACACATGTTGTGTGATGATGTCCCCTTGTTCTGTGGCACATGTTGTGTGATGATGTCCCCTTGTTCTGTGGCACATGTTGTGTGATGATGTCCCCTTGTTCTGTGACACATGTTGTGTGATGATGCCCCCCTGTTCTGTGGCACATGTTGTGTGATGATGTCCCCTTGTTCTGTGGCACATGTTGTGTGATGATGTCCCCTTGTTCTGTGACACATGTTGTGTGATGATGCCCCCCTGTTCTGTGGCACATGTTGTGTGATGATGCCCCCTTGTTCTGTGGCACATGTTGTGTGATGATGTCCCCTTGTTCTGTGGCACATGTTGTGTGATGATGTCCCCTTGTTCTGTGGCGCATGTTGTGTGATGATGTCCCCTTGTTCTGTGGCACATGTTGTGTGATGATGTCCCCTTGTTCTGTGACACATGTTGTGTGATGATGCCCCCTGTTCTGTGGCACATGTTGTGTGATGATGCCCCCTTGTTCTGTGGCACATGTTGTGTGATGATGCCCCCTTGTTCTGTGGCACATGTTGTGTGATGATGTCCCCCCTGTTCTGTGGTACATGTTGTGTGATGATGTCCCCTTGTTCTGTGGCACATGTTGTGTGATGATGTCCCCCTTGTTCTGTGGCACATGTTGTGTGATGATGTCCCCTTGTTCTGTGGCACATGTTGTGTGATGATGTCCCCTTGTTCTGTGGCACATGTTGTGTGATGATGCCCCCCTGTTCTGTGGCACATGTTGTGTGATGACGTCCCCTTGTTCTGTGGCACATGTTGTGTGATGATGTCCCCTTGTTCTGTGGCGCATGTTGTGTGATGATGTCCCCTTGTTCTGTGGCACATGTTGTGTGATGATGTCCCCTTGTTCTGTGACACATGTTGTGTGATGATGCCCCCTGTTCTGTGGCACATGTTGTGTGATGATGCCCCCTTGTTCTGTGGCACATGTTGTGTGATGATGCCCCCTTGTTCTGTGGCACATGTTGTGTGATGATGTCCCCCCTGTTCTGTGGCACATGTTGTGTGATGATGTCCCCTTGTTCTGTGGCACATGTTGTGTGATGATGTCCCCCTTGTTCTGTGGCACATGTTGTGTGATGATGTCCCCTTGTTCTGTGGCACATGTTGTGTGATGATGCCCCCTTGTTCTGTGGCACATGTTGTGTGATGATGTCCCCTTGTTCTGTGGCACATGTTGTGTGATGATGCCCCCTTGTTCTGTGGTACTCCACAGGAGTCCTCTTGTGGGAGATGCTGACCTATGGAGAGTACCCATATGCTGACTGTGACACTGCTGAGGGCGTGTTCCATCAGGTGGTCACCCTCAGGGCCAAGCTACGCCAACCTGAAGCATGTAGTGAAGAGTTGTATGCTCTCATGGAGATGTGTGAGTGTGAGCGTGTGCAAGGGAGAGTGGAGGGAGAGTGTGTGTGAGAGGGAGAGTGGAGTGAGAGTGTGTGTGAGAGGGAGAGTGGAGTGAGAGTGTGTGTGAGAGGGAGAGTGAAGTGAGTGTGTGTGAGAGGGAGAGTGGAGTGAGAGTGTGTGTGCAAGGGAGAGTGGAGTGAGAGTGTGTGTGTGAGAGGGAGAGTGGAGTGAGTGTGTGGGAGAGGGAGAGTGGAGTGTGAGGTAGTGAGTGAAGATGGAGGGTGCAGTTGAGTATGTGAAGATGAGAGTGTTGCATGTCACATTCATACACCACACGTGCCCACATCAGTGTGCCATGCTCTAAGCTACTGACATGTATGCTGGTGTGTGGTATGTAAGTCCCGTGCCCATCACTGCATGCCCTAATGCCTTGCAGCACACACTCAGTAGCTTGTACACATGTGTGCAGTGGACTGCTAACCACTACTGTCCCATCTGCTCACACGCTCCTGGCAGGTTGGGACAGAAACAGCGCTGTGCGACTGTCTTTTGAAGGGCTTGTGAGCAAGTTGGCAGATATGACAGCCTCTCCAGACAGCTTCATTGACTCAGTGAGTAGATCAAGGAAGGACTTGCAGCAATGTGCATGCACCACACAACCCTGGAGTGTGTGGTTATGATTTATGTGATAATGTAAATGAGTTTGAGTACTGTTTGAACTACTAGTATACTGTACAAAGTAAGGTGTACATAGTTACTTTGTTCAGAGATGCTCAAAGAGAAGGGTGTGTCTGCACTGTGCTAAGGGCGTGTCTGCGCTGTGCTAAGGGCGTGTCTGCACTGTGCTAAGGGCGTGTCTGCACTGTGCTAAGGGCGTGTCTGCACTGTGCTAAGGGCGTGTCTGCACTGTGCTAAGGGCGTGTCTGCACTGTGCTAAGGGCGTGTCTGCACTGTGCTAAGGGCGTGTCTGCACTGTGCTAAGGGCGTGTCTGCACTGTACTAAGGGCGTGTCTGCACTGTGCTAAGGGCGTGTCTGCACTGTGCTAAGGGTGTGTCTGCACTGTGCTAAGCTGTCTCTGTCTGTAGGCCAAACTGCCAAGGAAGCCATGTACCCAATGTCAACGCCCCCTGTTTGAACGATACTCCAATGAAATGAACAGAGTGAGTGAATGAGACCCACCACTGCTCATCACCCTTCAACATGTGTGCACCACACTTGCCCTACCTCTCCCACTGCCACAGGCCAGCATGAGCCCAGACAGTGGGCGGGGCAGTGGACTCGGTTTAGAGCGACCTCCTGCAGCAGTCATGCCGTGAGTGTGTAACACTGCACAGGGGGGGAGGAGCACATAGCGTGTGTGTCCATGTGAGTCTTGGTGGTCACTTGTCATCCTCCACAGGTCTGAGCGTCTGGTGTAACACACACACACACACACACTGTAATGTGCCCCTGGTGGGTGCGGGTTTATAACATGTAGAGTTTTCAGTACTCCATTTTGTACACACACACTGTAATGTGCCCCTGGTGGGTGCAGGGTTTATAACATGTAGAGTTTTCAGTACTCCATTTTGTACACACACACACACACACACACACACACTGTAATGTGCCCCTGGTGGGTGCAAGGTTTATAACATGACTGTAGAGTTTTCAGTACTCCACACACACACGTTGTTTTACCCACTTGGTGTATGTACTTCTTAAAGCTTGGGACAACATTTTATGATCATACTTTAATTTGATTTGGTTCATTGTTGAACAATGATCACATAATTATTGATTCAAACAACAGACGAAAACTTGTATGTTACCATGGAAACAACATGCAGTCTCTGTGTGTGCATGCATGGTCAGTACTGTCATTTCAATGCAACTATACAGGGGCAAATTATACAAATTCTACAGAAACTTTCGTATACTTCTGCACTATAATTATTGCCCATACAAAGCATATGTACACATATGCACACATAGCTACTAGTACTAACTAGCACAGTATGTCTATAATATACTGTCACGTACAGTTAAAACTCCTCATCGTCATCCAGAGCCCAGATCTGTGCAGGAGCGGGGAGGCCATGGCCGGGTGCAGTAATACAGTTAAACAACTCTCCCTTATATGTGTGCATAGCATGGACAGTGCACAGCAATGAACAACTCCCTGCCACCAACCACAATTCCCCCCCCCCCCCCCCCCCCCCTCTGTGCTGTCCTCACATCAGCCCGGTCTGCAGCACTGTACAGACTGTGGAGTCCAGTGACCTGCTCCAGGTAGTCTGAGTTGTTGAACACCTTCAACAGAAAACTAAACCCCTCTTCCTTGTAGCTGGACAGGATCTGCATCATAAGCACAAGGGCACATGGGGTCATTATTAACTTGTCCACACTGCACATGCTTGCTGGACACTACATACATCACACACTTGTAACACCTTCACTCCCATGTACATCACGTCATGTCACCCCCACAGAACCCACTCACAATGTCAGAGCAAGCTGTGCACTGATCGAAGGCAAAGCTGGCTGGCTGGACACTGGTGAAGTGGGACAGGAACCCTCGGATCTGGTGGCACAGACAGAGTGGGACTGGTGAGAGCTGGGTCAGCACATACCTCATTCATACATCACATTATGGGACAATTCCATTTCAAAATCACCTGAAATAGCCCCACCCCGCCCACCTAGTGTGGTACCATCTCCACCCCACCCCGCCCACCTGGTGTGGCACCAGACCCACCCCACCCCGCCCACCTGGTGTGGCACCAGCCCCAACACAGACAGCACTCCATCCACCAAGTCTGCTTCATCAGGCGGCAGCAGACTGGCCGGAGCCAACCCCCTACAGACAGAGATAGGAGGGGACACTCGTTCCTGCTTCTTCACCGACAATAATAGTCGGACTACTAAATTGGTTGATATCTCAAACACCAGTCCTCCCCACTTCCCCTCCCCCCCCCTCACCTCCACTTGTGTTGCAGCACACTCATCATCAGTTCCACTACTAGTGCACTGGCCAGCATCGACGTACCAGGTCTGGACACTGTACACTGCTGGTCTAGAGTGCGGTCCCGGGTAGACTGGCAGGTGGGGAGGGGAGGGGAGGGGAGGGGAGGAGAGGAGAGGAGAGGGGAGGGGAGGGAAGGGAAGGGAGGGGGGAGGGGAGGAGGGGAGTTGAGGGGAGGGAAAGGAAGGGGAGGGGAGAGAAAGGGAGGGGAGGGGAGGGGAGGAGGAGGGGAGGGGAGAGGAGGGGAGGAGAGGGGAGTGATAGGTGCAAGGAAGGGAAGAAGGTAAACAAAGTAAGACACCACCACTGTGAACCCACAGCCTATGGCCCACTCTTTGCACTCTCACACTAGTAGCAACACTGCCGTACGTACGTACATGTAGTGTGTGTGCATGGGCTAACGTCAGTGGGTGCCACCACGTCACTGCAGAAGTAGCAGCCAAGGTTGTTGCCAGGGATACAGGACTGGGGGAGTGGAGGGGGTGTGACCTCAGGGGTGGGGCGGTAGGCATGTCTCATCACCATGAATGTGTCAAATCCAAGGGCAGCATTCATGCATAACTGAACAAGGAGGAAGAGGTGTTGAAGTCACACACGCACACACACACACACACACGTGGACCCAGCAAATGTAAGGTCAAAGTGCAAAGATGAAAAAGAAGTGTGTCTAATATACTGTCAGTTGTCGGCCATCTTGACTCACCTTCCCATGGACCATACACATCACCGTTGGCAACCACCGAGCCTCACGCGTGTCCAGTAATAGAAACACGACGTCATGTGATTTGATGAGCTCCTCAAGTTGCTCAACAGACTTCTTTGTCTCCTCCACTGCAGCAACTGGAGGGTCAGCGGATGGGAGGGTCAGCGGATGAGAGGGTCAGTGGATGGGAGGGTCAGTGGATGGGAGGGTCAGTGGATGGGAGGGTCAGTGGATGGGAGGGTCAGTGGATGGGAGAGTCAGTGGATGGGAGGGTCAGCGGATGGGAGGGTCAGTGGATGAGAGGGTCAGTGGATGGGAGGGTCAGCGGATGAGAGGGTCAGCGGATGAGAGGGTCAGTGGATGGGAGGGTCAGTGGATGGGAGGGTCAGTGGATGGGAGGGTCAGCGGATGGGAGGGTCAGTGGATGGGAGGGTCAGCGGATGAGAGGGTCAGTGGATGAGAGGGTCAGCGGATGAGAGGGTCAGCGGATGAGAGGGTCAGTGGATGGGAGGGTCAGTGGATGGGAGGGTCAGCGGATGGGAGGGTCAGCGGATGGGATGGTCAGCGGATGAGAGGGTCAGCGGATGGGAGGGTCAGCGGATGGGAGGGTCAGCGGATGAGAGGGTCAGTGGATGGGAGGGTCAGTGGATGGGAGGGTCAGCGGATGAGAGGGTCAGTGGATGGGAGGGTCAGCGGATGAGAGGGTCAGCGGATGGGAGGGTCAGCGGATGGGAGGGTCAGCGGATGAGAGGGTCAGTGGATGGGAGGGTCAGCGGATGGGAGGGTCAGCGGATGAGAGGGTCAGTGGATGGGAGGGTCAGTGGATGGGAGGGTCAGCGGATGAGAGGGTCAGTGGATGGGAGGGTCAGCGGATGGGAGGGTCAGCGGATGGGAGGGTCAGTGGATGGGAGGGTCAGTGGATGGGAGGGTCAGCGGATGGGAGGGTCAGTGGATGGGAGGGTCAGTGGATGGGATGGTCAGTGGATGGAAGGGTCAGTGGATGGGATGGTCAGTGGATGGGAGGGTCAGTGGATGGGATGGTCAGTGGATGGGAGGGTCAGTGGATGGGAGGGTCAGTGGATGGGAGGGTCAGCGGATGGGAAGATCAGTGGATGGGATGGTCAGTGGATGGGAGGGTCAGTGGATGGGAGGGTCAGTGGATGGGAGGGTCAGCGGATGGGAAGATCAGTGGATGGGAGGGTCAGTGGATGGGAGGGTCAGTGGATGGGAGGGTCAGTGGATGGGAGGGTCAGTGGATGGGAGGGTCAGTGGATGGGAGGGTCAGCGGATGGGAAGATCAGTGGATGGGAGGGTCAGTGGATGGGATGGTCAGCGGATGGGAGGGTCAGTGGATGGGATGGTCAGCGGATGGGAGGGTCAGTGGATGGGAGGGGAGTGAGTGGGGAGGAAGTAGAGTGAGTAGTATGACACAGCAATCACTCTGCACACTATATATACGTAAGTGCCAGGATGTGGTACAGTGTGTACAGTAGGCAGTACTGCAGGTGGTGGTGGTGGTGGTGGTAGATGTCAGCAGATCACCTTCACTGCCAATTGCATGTCCTGGCATGGGAATAGTGAAGTGACATCCTTGAGCATTCTGACATGAGAGGGAGGAAGGGGTGAGGGGGGGAGGGCACACACACACACACACACACGCACGCACACACACACCACACACACCACACACACACACACACACACACACACACACCACACACACACACACCACTCCAGGGAATATCTTCTTCAAGGCGTCAGCTGCAGCGTCACACTTGCGCCTGCCACCTTTGTGACTGTCCTCAAACACAAACAGGCTCTGCCTCACTGGATTGGAGTAGGACACGTGACCATTGTCCACAAGAGTGATGTTGCGGACACCCCAACCCTGGAGGGGGAGGGAGGGGGAGGGGGAGGGGATAGGGAGAGGAGGAGGGATTGCTATAAGTGACAATATGACAGTGGCACTCACCAGCAACCCTCGAGCGACGTTGCAGCCCAGAGTGCCTGATCCAAGGAGAAGGCACTTTGTCTCCTTGATGGTGGTCAGGTTCAACTCTGGCATGAGACGCCAACGCATCAGCTTCAGGTTCAGGTCAACTGCTGACTCAGCAAGTCTGAAGGAAACACATACGTAAATATGGTGTACACACACACACACACACACACACACACACACACACACACACACACACACACACACACACACACACACACACACACACACACACACACACACACACACACACACACACATCCACACTCACTTGGCTGGGTCCATGGTACGGCTAAGGTTGACCATTCGAGGGGCTACCTTACTTTGTTCATTCATTTCCCATCCCACAACCTTCGGCACTCCTGACATTGACAACAACAACAACACATGAACTTGTAACACAAGGTCAACATCAGAGGGATAATAATCATTAGCATATACACATGTACAGCTGCAGTGACAATGTCATAGTGACATGACAACAATTGTCATTGATGCAGTATCACAGACTCAGGGACTTGACGTACCTTCCTTGGGAAAGCATGGCAAGGTAAGTCCCTTTAGTAGGAGGGAGTGGTTCACCGTCCTCTCTCCCCCGTGAGACTGGTCCCTGAAGCACAGCACGTCAACACAGGGCACTTTGGACGACCTGGTGTGACAAGATGACATTGGTCAGGAGTGGTGACAGGTGACAATACCTGCTTTACAGATCAGTACGCACACACTGAGTCATCTTTTAGTGACAGCTCTTTCAACAACCATGACATCCTGTGACAAACACGTACAGCTCTGTGTACACATGTATTCCACTCACCACGCCCACCCCGCTAATGCTAGGAAGTTCCTCAGTGGCCATCCTGGGTTGGCTTGAAGAGTGCAGGGGTCACAGAACCCCAGGACCACCTGTGGACAGTGACAGCTCCCATCAGAGGCAGTGTCAAACAGTGCTGCCCACTACGATGTAGTAAGGACTCAGTCCACACAAGGACTCAGTCCACATTACCTGCTCCTCTCCTTCATAGAACTGGTCAAAGTCTTTGAGAGGGGCGAGTAGAACCCTTTCACTAGCGTGTTTGACCAGGAAGAACCCACTCCTCGGGCCCAGCTCCTTGTACAGTGTGTCATAAGCCGAGCACAGGCTGTCCAGCTGCAGGTGAGTGTGGAAGGAGCCTCATCTGGATAGCATGGCCACAGCACACTCCATACAACAAGACTGTGTATGTGTTCAACTAGTGGAACTGCTGAACTCACACTAGCACATCTGCACACTAGCACTAGCACACCTACACACTCACACTAGCATACCTACACAATCACACTAGCACACCTACACACTCACACTAGCACACCTACACACTCACACTAGCATACCTACACACTCACACTAGCACACCTCACACACACACTAGCACACCTCACACACACACTAGCATACCTACACAATCACACTAGCACACCTACACACTCACACTAGCACACCTACACACTCACACTAGCATACCTACACACTCACACTAGCACACCTCACACACACACTAGCACACCTCACACACACACTAGCATACCTACACACTAGCTCTAGCACACCTCACACACACACACTATCACACCCACACATTCACACTAGCACACCTCACACATTCACACTAACACACCAACACTCACACTAGCTTGAGACCAAACGTCTTTCAAAACCACCACTTCTGACACAGTTACTGGAGAAGGAGGGCTGAGGGCTGGGAATCCAAACATGTAGAAAAAGTTGTACTTCTTCAAGTCCTGTACACACAGACACACAGACAGACACACAGAAACAGACAGGTATGTATATGTACGTACGTACACACTGGTACAACAGAGAACTGCTGGATCAATACAGCACTGTGAGATGTACACTGCAGTGGCTCTACCAGGATAGGCAGCTTTAGGGAACACCATCAGACTTATATGCATGAGGTATGCTGCCATGGCTACAGGAGCCGGTGAGGTATGTTGCCATGGTTACAGGAGCCGGTGAGGTATGTTGCCATGGTTACAGGAGCCGGTGAGGTATGTTGCCATGGTTACAGGAGCTGGTACTCACCGCATAGGTGACTGTAAAGAAGCGTGACAGAAGGGAGGGGTCCTTCAATGCCTCCCCACTGACCACACCCTCCCACACCTGCACACACACACAGGGCAAGTGAAAATAGAGTTAGTTTGAAACAGAAGGTAAAAGACCATCAGAAGGCCCAGTGTGCTACAGGGGACACGTGTGGCCACTGGACACAACAACAAAAGAGCACTGAACTGTCCATCATAGACCCTTGGGAGTGATGGAGAGCACAACTGCCCAACTGCACGATAGCAGAAGCAGAGAAGGAGTCTGGCCATTTGGGGTAGCAGGAGTGTGATTGGGGTTAGAATTACTAGTAGCAAGACAGCATCTGGCGGCTATGGCTCCTCCCCCCACTACTAATACTTCAATTGCTGCTTACAACAGCTGAGCCAGGTTTTGCCCCAACCACCTGCCCACCTGCTTCCCACTGTCCTGGAGTAGCTGGTCTTTGTCCAACTTCTTGTATGACTCCATGGTGTTGGTGTTCACCAGGTTGCCGTGGGAGACAAAGCAGTTGGTGGGGGTGGAATCCATGGAACTGCACACACAGTCACACCACACCACAAGATCACGACAAAAGAGTATCATAATTAAGCAATTAATATTACATTCCAATCTGATTGGCCTGAGTCAGTCTACATCACAGTGTTGCCATGCCAACATGTTGGGGTGACAGCTCTCAGTGTACCCAGTCCGCTGTCGGGATGCCCCCCCCTCACACATACACACTGTGCAGACTAGATCACTGCTAGTGAGCACATGGATGATGACAGGTCAAATGTGCTGTGTACACCAGCTACGACTGCCAAACGCGCACACCTCGTGCGTGTTACACGCAGCCTGCATGTGGTTGTAATCAAGGTGGTGTGTGAAGTGTGCTGTAGCATGTAGACTCGCTCACTTCTGGAAAGCAGTGAACTCGACCGAGAGTCTTGTCGGCAAGCCAGGGCGGTCGCCTGTGCGTGGAGCACGCCAGTATTAGTGCAGAGAAGTGTGCTTGCTCCGACAGCATTGCCGCCGCGACCAAGGAGCAGCATGATTACAGCACTAAACAGACAGTGGAACGCACCGTTGGAGTAGTAGCCAAGGATGGGCACAGCCTCCTCGCTCAGCTTCAGCTCCTCCAGCTTTAGTGTGGTAAACCTGTGCCAGAACCCGCTGTCAATGGTGCTCGTGAAGGGAGCGAACCGGAGGAGTGTTCCTGCATCTGCTTGGGCGGCCATGTTTAGTCACGTGACATTGATGGCTCTCAAGCTGCAAGGCACCTCATCATCATGCCCCATGCATTCCACAACTTTGTGCGTGCGTGCGTGCGTGCGTGCCACATTCACAAGTAAAGCTCAAAGTCAACCCGTTGCGTGTTGTAGAAGGGCGTGTCTGCACTGCCGCCACACCTCCGTGCCCACACCCCATCCTTGAAGTACCTGGGGAGACAGGAACACACACACATCACCACATGTCATGGGGTAGGTGGTGCAGGGGGACACACGGCAGACTCCCAGCAGCCCTCACCCTTCATCCTTCCAATCTGACATCTGCTGGGTACCAAAGGGACCGTACACAGCAGCGTCTTCTTTGTTCTCCCATTTAAACTCCCATTGAACTTCATCTATTGCAGATTGGGAGTCGGTCTTGGAGCCAGTCTTGATGGCAGAGAGGTCTTGTCCACTGTCAAGGGCATCACCAAACCTGTCCAGATCGTCATCATCTACAATGCAAACAGCAGCATTGGTGACAGTGACAATGACAACGTCACAATTGATGACCACTACATAAACCCCCAACAAAGCACAACGCTGTTGTTGCTGTTTCTCACACAACCACTTGAACTCACACTAGGCTTACATGGCCACATGGCCCACCTGCTCAGACACGCCCACACACCACGCCCACATGCTGTCATGATGTGGAGGAGCCCACCGTGAGTCTCCTCTTGAGAGATGCGATATTTGATGCTCTCAAAGGTGTCCTCGTAGATGCCAAACTCCCCGACGGACAGCAGTGTGTCAGCTAGGGATGTTAGTCGATCCAGGTCACCCTTTGCTGCCGCCCCACTGCCCTCACGTTCACCCTCATCGGCTGCAGTTTTGTCTGCCTTCTTCTTCTTTGCACTCTTCCACCTCTCACTGGCTGGCTTGGTCCCGCCACCCAACCTCCGCAGGGCCTGCATACAAGAGTAGGTCACATGACGGTCACATGCACATCACATGACAGCAGGGTGCACTGCTCCACTATACACCTTCAGCACTGTCTCCCCGGGGCTGAGCAGTTGCACAATCTGTTGCAAGAGATGTGTCTTGTCGACTGCCTCCTCCTCCTCCTGTTGGGACTCCTTTTGTGCCTTCTCTTCATACAGACTCTGCATCTCCTCAACCTGGCCCAGGAACCAGCAATTACAGTCAGTGTTGAAGGTCAACAAGGGAGCATGTGTGTGATCATTGCTTGAGGCAGTAGACTCAGCTGGTTATTACCAGAGGACAGAGCCATGAGCTGTGAGGCTGGGTTAACTCACTTTGTCCCAGTCAACACCCTCCAGCCACGTGTCTTTCACTTTGTCCGGATCCTCTTTCTCAAAGTAGTTCCCGTCAGCATCAAAGTAACCCTCCTCCATCTCGTTCTTTAGGTTGAAGGGCGTGATGTGGACCCCTTCCTCATAGGTCTAGCATGAAGAGCAGAGGAGGGAAGAGGGGGCCAAAGTAGTCGGTCTGAGCTGTCCCCTTCCCCCAGGGCACACAGACCATTGGCGTCCCCTCCCCAGTGCACCCACCACAGTGCTATCCTCCTGTCCTTCAATCTCCTCCTCGTCCATCAGTGATGACTCCTTCACCTCATCCTCTTCATCGCTGTCCAGAGAGTGCTTGGCTTTAAAGCGAGAATCTAACAGCAGCGGATACAGCACAAGACGCACACTCAACGCGAACACTACACATTAATGCAGTGCAGGGGCACTTAGGGTTAGGGTTAATGCAGTGTAAATGCAAATTGCATAATTCTTTTCTCTAAGCAACAGTTTAAAATCAACCATTTACTGTCTTCTGCTAACTTGCGGATGTCTTGTCCTCAGTATCCTCCACCTCATGCTCGTCGTTTTGGTCTGTAAACCGCACTCGCTTCTCCTCCTGGGCAGAGTCCTCTCCTTGTCTCCGTTTAGGCATATTTCCAACTCCAATTTCAGTTTCAGGTGAAATCAGAATCGAAACATACCTCCAGAACGATCGTTCACTCGGCGCGCTCAGCTTAGCTCAGCGCGTCTGCTTTACACAGGTCCTTCCTCTGAGCAGCTGCTATTGCGTGTTCTGTAAGCCCGTATTAATTAAATGTCGATGGTACTTCAGCTCTTCCAGATGAGCAGGTAGACTAACAGTGACGGAACTAGGATTTCCAAAAGGGGGGTTCTAAAGTAGTTAGGTGCACACACAGTGCCTCTGATACATGGCCATTACGCCTCTTTCTGGTCTAAAACTGCTCAAAATCCTACATAAGACTAGCAAAAGGAGAGTTCCTTTGCATTCCTGGATCCCCCTCTAGATCCGCCACTGACTAAGAACCGCCTGGATCACCACGAAAGCCGACAGCTGTCTTAAAAACGTTGAGGAATATACAGAGAAGGACGCGAAGGTTGCTTGACAAAAGATGGCCACTGCTTTGAAGGAAATGCCGTCCTTCCAATCCTACATTCCACGACGTGCGCGCGCGGCGGGGCGTCGATTCAAACGCCATCTTGTGCTTAGCGACAGCAGCAGCTGCTCCGCCGCAAGTAGACTGTACTTTGGGGCCTTGTCTATCAAACTGCGCTCCAGGAGGCGCTGTTCGTTCAGTCCACGGTCAAGTGTTACTGTATCGCTGTAGCAATGGCAGCAGGGTTTGACGCGGGGTCCATGGACGCGCTAGTGCGACATGAAGACCTGAAGGTGGAGGGAAGGAGGATTAAGAGTGCGGAGGAGCTGAGCTTGATCGAGGCTCGCTGTCAGATTCAGCTCTTTGACCACCGAGAAGCGGTGAGACGAACTTGCGTTATTATAGCAAATGTCAATTTATTTTGAACCAATAACACAAAGAATTGTGTTGGATTGCAATTGGAAATTCAATTATAGGGAAGCCTTTAATTAGCCCGAAGGTACCCACGTGTGCACACACGTAATTCAGTAAATCAGTTTGTAACACGGTTCAGCGAGCCGTGAGCAACTCTAGGTGGTGGTGTTAACTAGCTGTGATGGAATGGGCATACAGTGGACCACCGACATCCCATAACACTTGACTTATCAGCCTTCCTTCCAGTGGAAGTGTTAAGTTGCTCCATCACTACCCTGGTACCTGCTTGCCCCTCTGTTAGTTCCTCACTTGACTGAATGTGTCTCTTTTAGATGAAAGGTTCGCTGATAATGGTATCGTTATCGCTGTCTGCTGTATCTAAACTATTTGGTACAATTGACATGTGTACCTGCAGGAACTCACAGCTGTCTCTAGTTGTCAACATGTGTACTTATGGGAACTCACTGTGGACACTGTTAACAGTGTCACATTTGTACCTGCAGGAACTCTGTTAACAGTGTCACATTTGTACCTGCAGGAACTCTGTTAACAGTGTCACATTTGTACCTGCAGGAACTCTGTTAACAGTGTCACATTTGTACCTGCAGGAACTCTGTTAACAGTGTCACATTTGTACCTGCAGGAACTCACTGCTGTCACTAGTTGTCAACATGAGTACTTATGGGAAGCCACTGTTGACATAATACTATTGTTGTGCTGCTGCTGCTGCAGGAGAAGGTGCATGTGGAGACAGAGCATGGTGAGGTGGTGGTCGTGGTGCTCGGTGACAGGCAAAAGCCAGCAGCAGTCACCTACCATGATGTTGGTGCAAACTGTGAGTTGTCCCATGTGCTGCTGCACTCACTGCACAGAGTGATTCAGAAATGAGAAGTAGTGGACACAGCCCTAGCTCTAGGCCAATCCTTCTCATACCTCACTATCTGTCCTGCATGGCCTTGTCACTGCAGACGCAACTTGCTTTGGGGGTTTTCTTCAAGACCCATCAATGTCTGACATTGCACATCACTTCTGCTGGTATCACATCAATGCATCGGGGCAGCATGTTGGGGCGTCTGATTGGATGGAGTCAAGGTGACCTAATGAGAGAGTGATATCTAACAGGACATTGCATGACTGCCAGTGGTGTGGTGTCAAGGGAGTCGTCCTCTTGTCTTTGTGCTGGTATGCTCTGTGTCTGTCTTGTGCTCAGCTACCCAACTGTGACACAGCAGGCCGAACAGGTTCACAGCGTGGTGAAGCACTTTGGACTGGCCCACTGTGTGGGGATTGGAGTGGGACTGGGGGCCAACGTGCTGGCAAGATTTGCAGTGAGTACAATTTGATCACATGTGACACACATCTCACCAACACTGATACACTGGCAACCTGCATAATTATACTGTGGACTTCAGCATGCTGGTTGGTACAAGGTTGGTGGTGAGTAGCACTACAATTAGCTACAGTACTGCTTACAGTCCAGGTAGGTTTCTTCCACTTTGCTTGCAGATGATGCACAAGGGTGTAGTGACTGGTCTTGCCCTGGTCCAGCTGGCTCCATTCCAGCCCACCCCCTCCACAACCTCTTGGATCAGCTCAAAGGTGTGCTATACGTAGCAGTGAAGGTGTGCCTTTCGTCACATGACCTCAGTGGTCACATGACCTCCATGTGATGCTCTATGGTGTCATGCTGTTCCATCTCCAGATTGCAAAATGGAAGGTGAAACAAGGACAGCTGAGATCCACATTGCTGGACAGTCTGGCTGAGAAAATAGGGGTCAGCATATAGCACAGCCTTCATTTGGTGCTGTGTTTGTGACCACTGCCCACCATCCCCTGTCATTGTAGGCCTTTGGGGATGAAGCGTCCATGTTCCAGGTGTACAAAGATGGCCTCCTCCTGCAGAACACGCACAACCTGCTGTGTCTGATGGAGCAGTACCACAGCCGCTCAAGCATTGCAGATGAGATGGGGGTCTTACTGGATTGTCGGTGCTTCTTTGTCTCCGCACGTGGGTCTAGGCAGGCCAAGGAAGTTGTGAGTGCTGGGGTTGGTATCAGTGATGTGTGTGTGTGTGTGTGTGTGTGTGTGTGTGTGTGTGTGTGTGTGTGTGTGTGTGTGTGTGTGTGTGTGTGTGTGTGTGTGTGTGTGTGTGTGTGTGTGTGTGTGCCACTTGTGTGTACCAAGGACATTGAGGTGTGTTGGGTGTAGTGTACCTAGTATTCCTATATATGTCATTGTCCTCTTGAGCTAAGGTACAACATTTGCACGAGCTGTGACAACTTGCACTGTCATGTACTTGTGCACCCCATCCTTGTTCCCTCATGACACGTAGGAGGCCGTGGTGCCGGGGATGGACCCCTCCAAGGTCAGCTCAATGAGTGTAGAGTGGAGTGGGACACAGCCCCTCCTGGAGGAGCACCCCTTGAAGATGGCCACCGCTCTCAGACTGTTCCTCCAGGGCCTGGGCTACGGTGCGCAAGTGCATGTCAGTGAACTGTGCCAGGGAGCATGCAATTCATAGGGTTGATAAGCTGAGGACAAGAGATGCTCTCTCTCACTCACTCCCTACTGTGTCCACTGCACCCCTCCACACCACATGCTACTGCAGTGAGCTCTCTGGGACTACTGGAGCCCAAACTGTTGTCCACCAGTGGGAGCAAGGAACTGCTTCGACAGACCTCCATCATTGAGTGTGGACGAGACATCTTCCAGGGAGAGGACTAACAGGCTAGACAGGTGTATTGGACTAGCAGGCTAGACAGGTGTATTGGACAAGCAGGCTAGACATGTGTGTATTGGACTAGCAGGCTAGACATGTGTGTATTGGACTAGCAGGCTAGACATGTGTGTATTGGACTAGCAGGCTAGACATGTGTGTATTGGACTAGCAGGCTAGACATGTGTGTATTGGACTAGCAGGCTAGACATGTGTGTATTGGACTAGCAGGCTAGTCATGTGTGTATTGGACTAGCAGGCTAGACATGTGTGTATTGGACTAGCAGGCTAGACATGTGTGTATTGGACTAGCAGGCTAGACATGTGTATATCGGACTAGCAGGCTAGACATGTGTATATCGGACTAGCAGGCTAGACACGTGTGTTTGTACTGGACTAGCAGGCTAGACATGTGTGTACTGGACTAGCAGGCTAGACATGTGTGTATTGGACTAGCAGGCTAGACATGTGTATATCGGACTAGCAGGCTAGACATGTGTGTGTGTACTGGACTAGCAGGCTAGACATGTGTGTATTGGACTAGCAGGCTAGACATGTGTGTATTGGACTAGCAGGCTAGACATGTGTATATCGGACTAGCAGGCTAGACATGTGTATATCGGACTAGCAGGCTAGACATGTGTGTGTGTACTGTACTAGCAGGCTAGACTACAGAAAATGTGCAGGAGTTGTCTCACTTCATTGTGCACAAAGGCAGCATATACTGCTCACTACTGATAGATGATATCTCACACACATACAGAGTTAGATTCAAACAGCTGGTAGGAGCACAAGTCCATGGTATAGTCATTCTGTCACTAAATACATCTAACACACTCGACAAAAGTGGAAACACACAGACAGTGAAAATGTACAAGGTGGCAAAGGATAAGTGCTGCTGATATAAGATAAAACTACCACAGTAGGCAGTCACTGTATAGGTACAATACACACAATATTGTTACAGCAGTGTTGATACTGTAATAAATGTCCGTACATACAGATATAATATAACACTTTGTACACACACACACACACACACACACACACACACACACACACACACTACAAGTCAATGACTGGGCATTTTTGTCTGCTTTGCTGTCCTGGTTGGAGAGAGCTGGGCTGACTGGTCATATCCTCAAAATCAAGGTGTCCTTGAAGTGTTCGTGGACAGTCTGTCAAGGCAGCATTGTCTGTGTTTGCAGGTGGCATAGAGCCATCTTGAGCAACTTCCACCCGCTCTTGCACAACATCTGGCTGCTCTTGCCCAACCATCCCAACATTAAGTAAGCTTGCTTGACTGTGTGTGCTATCAGCCACCAACTGCTCTTGGGAAGTGTCTTCTCCCTGGGAGTGGGCAGGGTCTCTGTCATCGTGGGGCAGTGGGCTGGCAGACTGTGTCGTGATGCAGTAAAAGAGGTCTTTAGCAAAAAACCTGCAAAGCCAAGGCAACAACAACATGAATGCGTCACTCAACACATTCTGCAGGTGTGTTCCCAGTGAGTGAGTGAATCCTCTGGCAGCTCAGCTACGTACGTACCTGGAGAAGGTGTTGTCCCAAGCGATGACGTAGAACCCGTCTGACGGTGCCGTATGCCACCCCTCTATCATGTAGGTGTGGGAGGGCACTCGGAGGATGGGTAGAATGTGCAGCATCTTATCTGTTGCTACCTCCTGTGGAACAGTGGGTGGGGCACAAGGTGCAGGGAGGGAGGGAGTGGGTGGAACAGAACACAGCAATGTGCATTGGCTTGTGTAACTATCCCATAGAACATGCCACACCAACTGCCCAACACCAAACACTCGATGCAGTCCCATACCAGCGATCAATCAAACATACCGTGCCTACTGACACTTGTGATGTCACCAGTGAGGGTGAATTTGATTGGTCAGTTCAGAGTACAGCTCATTTAATAAAAGGGATGCAGGATTCCATAATGTCATTCATAATGTTCCCTGACCCCGCCCACCTGTTCCTGAGGAGGGGCCTCCTCTGTGGCCACCTCTGTTGACTCAAAGAGAACGCCAAAAGCAATGTCCTTCTTCTTGGTGGCAAACTGCCAGACCACAACGTCTCCTGCCTTGACGTTGAAGTGGACCACATGCTTTGTCTTGGAGCTCACCTTCACCTGTACCAGTGGCTCAGCTTCATCTTCCAACTGTCGTTTGATCCACTCCACACTCTTTATACCACGATGGAGAAGTGGGCCTGTGTGTGTGTGTGTGTGTGTGTGTGTGTGTGTGTGTGTGTGTGTGTGTGTGTGTGTGTGTGTGTGTGTGTGTGTGTGTGTGTGTGTGTGTGTGTGTGTGTGTGTGTGTGTGTGTGTGTGTGTGTGTGTGTGTGTGTGTGTGTGTGTGTGTGTGTGTGTGTGTGTGTGTGTGTGTGTGTGTGTGTGTGTGTGTGTGTGTGTGTGTGTGTGTGTGTGTGTGTGTGTGTGTGGATAGAGAACACAGCCAATACATACTCAGCAAACAGCAAACCCATTGATACACAAGGGGCAGTGTGTCAATCACATGCAGACCACAACTAGCAGTCAGAAGCCATGGAAGAGCACCACACTTTGCACCCAAACAGGTGATCTCACTGATAGCAAAGCACACACTAATCACAAGCTTTGTACACACACACACACACACACACGCACACACGCACACGCGCGCGCACACACACACGCGCACGCACACACACACACACACACACATACACACACACACACACACACACACACACCTTCCTGTTTTGCTAATTTGGCCACCTTCCTCTTCCCTCTCTTTGTGGGCTCAGTCAACTGAGGCAGGCGGAGAGAGAGAGGGAAAGGAGAGAGAGTGCACAGTCTAGCACCACCACGCTTGGTCCCTGCTGGCTCAACACATGCCTCACACTCAGTGGTGCATGGTCACACAACATAGGTATTGATGAATGAGGTGGTCAGTTTGAACACAGCTCAACATTCACACCAAAACCACTTTTCTTCCTTGTGGGCAATGAGTCTTCAATGAGACATAGCCAGCAACAACAGCTCCCCAGAGCTGTGTTCACCAAGCTCCGCCTGCTGTTGTCATAACAACACACACCTCAACCTAACCCTCACTTCGTGCAGGAGAACAATCGCAACCAAACTTGACCCAACACATTCCAATGATGCCACAGTTGGGTGCACACACTGCTCTCTCACTTAGTCACAGGGGGGGGGGGGGCTATTAGAACAAAATGAATAGCTCAAGGGCTCTTATTAGGGCACACTACATCAACCAATAGCACACTCTCACTCAAATACCACTATACTAACATTTGGCATACGAAAATTTAATGATGCCCACAGTTGACACTCCTTGTGTCTCATGACATCAGCAGAGGTTTGCTGTTTGAGCAGGATACACAACCACATGTCAGGTCAGGACTAGGTGAGGTAGTCTGTTGACTGAGAAAGACTTTAGCCCACTGTGCTACTACTGTAGGGTCTTTGGCCCACTGGGCTACTATTGTAGCATCTTTGGTCCACTGGGCTACTATTGTAGCATCTTTGATCCACTAGACTACTATTGTAGCATCTTTGGTCCACTAGACTACTATTGTAGCATCTTTGGTCCACTGGGCTACTATTGTAGCATCTTTGGCCCACTGGGCTACTATTGGATGTACTCACGGAAGAGAAAAGGAAGACAAGTCAACTAGCAGAGGACAGAAAAATGATTGGTAGCCACACTGCCATTCCAACCTGACAGCTTAAGGAGTGCCAGAGACACTACACATGCACTAAAGTGTGTGTTCCTGTGGATATCCAGCTCCTGAGTAGGTATACACACTGAGTGGTCTGTGTGGACAACACTGTTCATAGCACATTACCTCCGTCTACACCATAGACTAGATGTAACTGAGACGTGTTAAAGTGTTGTGTCACACCACGGACCACTGTCTGGACAGAACAGACATAACATCACATGTGTGTCTACCAATCTGGCCCACTCTCTTTGGGTCTCCCTAGTGGATGAGGTCCGTCCCCTCTCACCTCCCTCCCTCCCTTCCTACAATCAGTAGGGTAGTAAAGTCACAAAGAGAGGGCACCTCACACCCCACACCAAACAGTGCCAGTCACTCGTGCCCTGCACTGCAAGCTGCCACATGCTACATGTGTTCATCACTCTGGTGACGGCAGTGTACCATGGAGGGGCTGGTACAACACTGGAGGGTTAACACATAACAATACATGGCCTGGATGTGTTCCACTAGTGAGAACACTCAGTGAGTAAACAGGTCACTACTTGACGGAAAGACCATCACGGAAAGACAATCACGGAATATATCACCAAGGCACTCCCTGTGGCAAGAGCTACTCACCTGCTTCGGTTGGTCTGTCTCGCCTCCACTGGACACCCCTCCCTCCCCCTCTCCCTCTGCCCCGCCCCCATCCACATCCCTCAGTGTCTCCTGTGAGGCGACCGCCAGACGCTCTAACGCAAAGATCCCAGCTTGAGGAGAACTTGTGACGGTACACTCCAGGGGGTGGGAGTGGGGGGAGCCGAGGACAATGGGCGCTGACTGGATGCTGCTGCTGCTCGGTTTGCGCACATGTGTCATCACAACAGAGGGACTGTCGGCATAATGCGCATAGCTACCTCCAACGAGAGAGGAGGTCCGCGAGTGTGTGAAGATGCAGGAGCGAGACGAAGAGAACTGGTCGTACTCTGACGTGTCACAGGAGGTGCTGGAGCGGTAGGTCGAGGGGGCAGAAGAGTACGCCTCGTCCTCGGGAATGCTGCTCACGTCCCCAAAGGACCCTTCCCCATCCATCATGAAGCGATGACCAAGCAAGTGGGGGCTGTAAGGCTGAGCTCCACGGTGGGGCACTGCCACCACCACCTCCTCCTCCTTCTCATCCTCTCCCTCCCTACACAACAAGGCAGACACACACACAAGTCAATGCACACATACCACTGCCTTGTCGACCACGCGGCGATAGGGTGCATAAAGAATACGACAAACAATAGCCTGACATATTAAGACGGTATCAATTTCCAGACTATTTGCCAGCTGGTCAAGCAAAATGCGCCGCACAGCCGCTCTCTAGTCACCTTTCGTTGGGAGGAGAGAGGCACAGTTCGTCGTCGTTGGCCAAGTGGGCCCCGCAGAAGGCAGCCGGTGCAGTTCGGAGCAGTGCCGTCGCCATCTCCAAGAGCGACCCACTGCCAGCTAGCGCGCCAGGGCTCCAGGGTACCAAGTGCGCGTCAATCCCTCCGCTAAACGAGTTGTGCCGTCTGTGGCCTAGGCTGTGCTCCGCCTGTACCTGTGCCCGAGCAGAAGTGGGCGAGGCGTTATTAGAGTTGGACGCGGGAAGGTTAGGAACGCTAGACTGTGCCACACTAGCCACCGTGTGCGCGAGGGAGCCGGACTCCCTGGCTGTGGATGCCATCTCTTTCAGAACTGAGCCGCGGTACACGTGGAATCTCACTCTGCAACCGTGATCTCAACACCATCTGAAGCTGAGAAAATGAAGGCGTTTCTTACAGCGGCCATCTTATTACTTCCGGGCATTAGGAAGTGGCGACTCAATTTAATATGGCGGTTTGGGGAGCATACATACATACATACATACATACATTGGCTCAGTTACATCTTGGAGAAATATCTCCAGCAGCTCCTATCAAGCATAGCTTTCCACAAATCTTGCCGATCTTCTCTCTGCAAGCCACAGTCCTTCAGGACGGTGTCTGGATAAGTTTGCTTAGCCCCCATGCCACGCCTGCCCTTTGTCTTGGGCTCCCACACTAGTAGCTGGCATACTGGGTGTGGGGCATAGCTACTCATGCGGGCACAGTGACCAACAAACTTTAGCCTCTTGGCTCGGAGTCTCTCTGATACTGGCTGAATGTTTTGATACACCTGAGCATTAGTCTTGCGATCTTGCCATCTGATCCCTAGGGCATACCTCAATAGCCGGGTGTAAGTACCATCCAGAGCTCTCTCTAGCCCCTTGGTCAGTGTCCATGCCTCTGCTCCATAGAGCAGAACAGTCTCTACAGTGGCTTGAAAAAGGCATACCTTGATGTTGCGGGACACATTAGACTGCCAGACCTTGTGCATTCGCTTGCATGCCTGCAGTCGAACCTCAAAATCTTTCTTTGATGACACTACCCAGCTACCAAGGTACTTGAAATCATTGGTCTGGGCAACTGGACCTTCAATCACTGTCAGCCCTGGATCAGCCTTGAAGTCACCCACTAGCATGTATTCTGTCTTCTTACGGTTGATCTTCAGACCAACAGTTCGTGCACACTGAACTGAACTGATTGGAGAGTGACAACCCAAACTTGTGTATATCAATCTGATTACCAGCAATAAATCATTACGCAATATCATACGTAGTATACAATATACATACACAACACACAAGCGCGTGCGTGCACACTCTGACCAGTGGCCAGCACAACCTGCAGAGTGGCTAACTACACATTTTGCAAAACGTATGACAGTTCAGGGGCTGTTAATGTTTAAGAACACACTGAGTGGGTGCAATGTCAATACACACACATGAAGTTCTGTAGCTACATAAATGGGGCATCTCAGTTGGCCATGGGGTTGAAGTGGACTGCGTTCCACGCAGGATACTCGTCATACTCCTCCATTCGTGATAACTGTGGCTCTTGGCCATCCTTTGCTGCTGTTGCATCATCGATGTAATTGTATTCATTGTCTTGGCTTTCCTTTGTTGCCGCTACATCATCAATGTAATTGTATTCATTGCCTTCTTCGGTCTTTGCTCCATCCACCTGCATGCCATCAATGTACGTGTAGTCATTAGGTTTCGCTCCCTCGACACCAGTGTCCATTACGTAGTTGTAGGCATTTGCAGCTGTGGTGTCATCAATTGTCTTGACCAAGTCCTCTTTGCCATGGTTGGCCTTTACTGAAGGGACTGGGTTGAGGTAAGCCACTCCTTGCTGTGGATGCAGGAGTAAAGCGGACAGTAAGCGGGAGAGTGAATGGGGAATTAGACTAAAATATGTAAGAGTTTAGAATGAGAATGATGTCACTGCAAATGTTTGGAGCACCAGTACAATGATAGGCATGTTATACCCAGCCAGCCAAACACACACACACACACACACACACACACACACACACACACACACACACACACACACACACACACACACACACATACACACACACACACACACACACACACACACACACACACACCTCATCCTCAGGGTTGTCATATTCTCCTGCTTCTGTGAAGGCCATTGCGTACCCATCCTCATCCAGTGGTGCCTCATAGACATGCTTGTCCACCACTTCGGCATCGTTGCACGGCAGAGCACTGTAGTCATCCATCTGCCCATCCACCATGGTTGATAGATAGCGCAGTGGGTCCGAGCACATGCTGTCAAACTGGACAGCCAATGTGTTGAATGGAGGCCGCTGGTTGGGATCAAGGAGCCAGCCTGGTGAGCGGAGGGAAAGAGAAGGAAGCAACATGCAGCACAAGAACATTGTCAACATGACAAATGGATAATACCTTAACTAGGTAAGTGGTTTATTAGATGCCAATTGTACCCTTGGCACTTGTGCCAAAGGTGGGCTACCAACCACTAACCCTATTCCTGCTGCATCAATCCACCCACAAATCACATTAGAGTTATAACAACAAATCACTATGTTTTCTGCCACCTTATGGCTGCCATCCTTGGTCACTATTTCGCCTGTCAGAGGTGAGATCAACACTCCACTGTCTGCCAGCCCTTCTAACCTTGCTTCTTCCCTCATTTTTGCTGCTCTAAGCTAAACGGACCATTAGCAAACGAACTATTCCTAGTTCATTAGGCAAGGAATCCCTGCTCATCTGGCAACATCCCTTCAAGTGTCAGTGCAAGTGAGTGCCCAGCTGGCACGTGTAACTGTGTTTACATGATTGCACAACAACTGCTTAAGGCATGGTCTAGGCCAAGTATAGGCGTGTCTCTCCACACACTCAAATAAGGTGACGACGGGTGAGGGAGGGGGGGGAGGGGGGGGGGGGGAGGGGGGGGGGGCAGTAACAGCTGCAGTAGCCATCCCTTGTACGGCCTACCATTCACCACACAAGAGGTCAGCTGTAGTGACTCAGCTGTTTCAGGGCTTACATTTGAGTAGGACCTTGTACAGGTCAATGGTGCAGGTGGGGGGTTGGGTCAGGCGCTGCCCACTCTCCAGGTACTTCAGCATCTCCTGTGGCTTCCTGTCCTGGTAGGGCCGTGCACCAAAGGTGAGAATCTCCCACACTGTCACTCCTGGAGTGAGGGGAAGGAGGGAGGGGGAGGGTGGGAGTGAGGTGAAGGAGGGAGGGGGAGGGTGGGAGTGGAGGAGTGCAATGAAGGAAGGGGAGGGGATGAGTGGGTCGAAGGGGGAGGGGAGGAGTGAGGTGAAGGAGGGGGGGAGGGCGGTGAGGAAAGCAGATACCCATCAGCAACCTTACTCACCAAAAGCCCACACGTCTGACTTGTGTGAGAACTCTCTGGTCCTCAGACACTCTGGAGCCAGCCACCTCACAGGGACTTTCCCCTGCCCTGCCTTGTAGCCCGATTCGCCCACTTCCAAGCACTTGCTGAGGCCAAAATCTGTGATCTTGACATTGTTGGCACTCTGCACCAGGACATTGCGTGCCGCCAAGTCTCGGTGGACCATACGGTTCTGCTCCAGGTAGCCCATACCCTGGGGGAGGGGGAGGGGGAGGGGAGGGGAGGGGAATGGTACAGCACTGAACTCACACGTTTCTTTAGATAGGACCATTTGAAGTTGGGAAGATGCTTCCCTCTACTTGTCCACTGGAACACACCTCAGCAATCTGATGACAGAAGGACAGCATGTTTCTGGCATTCAGCCTGTCCTTGTGTTTCCTCAGGAAGTCCAAGAGTGACCCCAGGGGGACAAACTGGGAGACCAGCATCATTCGCTTGGCCATACTGATCCCATACAGCCTCACAACATACGGGTGGTCCATCGACGCCATGGTAACGCCTTCCTATAAGGGCCAAACAGACACACAAGCCTCAATACAACTACATACGCACAAACATGCAGCTGTGACCCCACCCACCACCCACCACCCACCTACACCCCGCCCACCACCCACCACCCACCTACGCCCCGCCCACCACCCACCTACGCCCCGCCCACCCACTGGTAAGTCACTCACATCAAGCAGTTCACTAGTGGCCTCTGCAGCTGTGTTTTCATTCAGCACCTTCACGGCCACTGTGTACTCAAACTCCTCCCCCTCCGGCCGCCAGAAGCCCTTGTAGACGATGCCAAATGCACCACTGCCCAACACATCTTCCAGCTGGAGGCTGTCCTCTGGAATAATGGTGATCTTCGCTAGATTAGGAGGGACCTTTGGCTGCGGGAGCATCTGGAGGGAGGAGAGGGAAAGGCAGGCGTGCAGGTAGATGTGGTACTGATCTACCTTTCCTCTAGGGATGGGACGAATGTATGATTACTATTGGAAGCTGTGTCTGGAAAAGGTTTGAAAACTGCAAAGCTTCACTGAGTGAAACTTAAAACAGTTTACAACTACGTATAATGTCATTAAAATGGCTGTCTTTTGTAAAGTTCAAGCTTTGTCCCAGCTCTAATTTCTTCTCATACACACAAACAGCAGCACCCCCACCCCCCACTGCCCCCCCTCACTCACCTCCACCCCCCACCCCCCACTGCCCCCCTCACTCACCTCCATTTCAATAACAAAGTCGTCTGCTGTGCCATACACTGGGTTGTCAACAATAGACGCTTTCTGCAATTTAAAGAACAGACAATGAATATCATTACTGCACACACACCATTCAGTCACTCACTTCAGCAAAGACCACTTCTCAATGCAGTCCACATACAACAACTTTGTTCAAACTCATTACTATTACACCACATGTATGGACCATCTTACCTCCACCAAAGACACACCCACAAAACGCAGTAACCCCGCCCACCCTACAGATCCCCCACCTACACTCACCCCTTCGTAAGTCACATCCTTCAGTCTGTTCCTCCATGCCCGACACAGAAGGTATACAATCACCACCAGGACCAGGATGATGACGAATGGAAGACCTATCGCCAGCAGCAGCGCCCCCCACCACGGAAAGTTCACAACCGTACTGGAGGAGGGGGGAGGGGGTGGAGTTAAACACATGCACACAGAGGGCTCTAATATCAAGGCTGAAACAGCCCAGGGCTCTTACCCAGTGTCACCACCACCCAATCCCAAGGTGGCCTCGCACGTGTAGAGGGTCCTGTTTACACCATCCACAAGGATTGTCTGGTTGAGTAGAATGGGTGTCGCCTGTACGGCCTTGCACTGAGTGCAGTTACTGTTGCCGGGGGCAACGCATGTGGCACACAGTGGGTGGCAGGGGATGCATGTGTTGTTATCGTCACGATCAATCCAGTACGAACTGTTAGGACAAGTGCGCAGGCACTCATAAGTGGTCAAGGCTGGTGTTTGTGTCACCACCACACGAAGGTTCTTGCACCGAGTGCACATCTTGTTCCCCTGCCCTGTACAGCCATCACATTCCTCATGGCAAGGACGACAGATGTTGTTGTCAGCCAAGTAGCGGTCAGACGGACACTCAGTAAGGCAGGTTGTCACTGTTGCACTCCCAGTGGTGTTCTCCACAGCAGCAAACTTACAAGTAAAGCATTCGGTGTTCTGAGGGCCAAAGCATGTCTCACAGAGCTCATGGCAAGGGTGACAGGCTCCGTTACCAGCTGGGACCGGTCCTATGGCTTCTGTCAGCTGGTGTCGGTAAGTGCCACTTGGGCATTGTGCAACACAGGATATCTGGAGGGAATTGAGGGAGCCATGTCAGTACAGGCTTGTGATGGCACCTCACATGTGTATGTATGTACAATATTAGGAGTGACACTAACGTACGTACTGTATGTGGTCTGAGCACACTAGTACACCACATACACGAGCACACCATGGGGGCATACAACACACCTGGGTGTCATTTTGGCGAAAGTTGACAAAGTCGCAAGCATTGCATCCTCCCTCGCCAACAAAGTTTCCCGGTCCAGTGCATCCACCAACACAGAGATCGTGGCAGAGTTTGCACTCCATTCCATCTGTGTAGTAGTCATTGGGGCAAGTGGCCACACACTCAGTGCCACTGTGGCAGACAGCGCTGGCACCGGCTTGGTCGTGGACAATCCTGAAGTTGCGACATGCCTTGCACTGAAATGGACCCTGCACACACAGTGGAGTGGCCACAGCCAGTCAACATCCACATATGGTCGAGCAGACATGTAGGGACAGACATGCATACGGACAGACAGACGGACACGCACATGCACACACTTACTTGATTGCAGCACCCAACACACTCTTCATGGCACTGTTCACACTCCTTTGTGGCATCATTAGGGAAGGTTTCACTGCAGACATACAAGAACAACAGGTGACCCCACCCCCCAACACAGCACACATAGTGAGGTACAGCAGTGCCAAGTACCTAGCACCCCTCAGTGACCACCGAGTGTCGCTGTCACCCCGGGACACAACAACTGCGCAATGTAGTCGCAGTAGCTGTGCCACAGACTGACAACTGTCTGCCCAAACACCCTCTCCTCCTTATCCCTCCCAACCCACACGGCTCAAGCCTGGGAGTCTGCTCTGAGAAGTAACCACACACACACACTAGCGTGAAATGTGCATGCCACAAATTTACCATGCTGATTCTAACAGTGCAAAATTGTAAAATAACATGTCCACAATGGTTCTGCCCCACTGAAAACCCAACCCCAGACTCACTTGTACTCGTCACAGTTGGGGACACACCTCCAGAGGGGAGGGTAGCGGTAGCTGACGCAGGCAACACAGTTGGTGTCTTCAGGGCCCCAGCACCTGCTGGTCTGGTCACACTCCTCATTGCATGTCATACCAGCAGCATCTGAGAATGGGAATGGGAATGGGGCTCACTACCCAATTGCCAATCATACACAATGGTTGCCATGGCAATTGTAACTGGAATCTACTTGAAAGGGAGTGGTGTTTCCAGCAGTAGTGGATCTATTGTACCAGCAGTAGTGGATCTATTGTACCAGCAGTAGTGAATCTATTGTACCAGCAGTAGTGGATCTATTGTACCAGCAGTAGTGGATCTATTGTACCAGCAGTAGTGGATCTATTGTACCAGCAGTAGTGGATCTATTGTACCAGCAGTAGTGGATCTATTGCACCAGCAGTAGTGGATCTATTGTACCAGCAGTAGTGGATCTATTGTACCAGCAGTAGTGGATCTATTGTACCAGCAGTAGTGGATCTATTGTACCAGCAGTAGTGGATCTATTGTACCAGCAGTAGTGGATCTATTGTACCAGCAGTAGTGAATCTATTGTACCAGCAGTAGTGGATCTATTGTACCAGCAGTAGTGGATCTATTGTACCAGCAGTAGTGGATCTATTGTACCAGCAGTAGTGGATCTATTGCACCAGCAGTAGTGGATCTATTGTACCAGCTCCAGTCACTGAGGTCAGTTGGGCAGGTGACATTAGGCACTTTCATCTTCACATCCAATAGTCATTGACAATGGAAGTCACGGAGTGAAGATGCCTAAATGTCACCAGGTCAGCACTGAATACTAGGCTACCATTTGCCAGCGGTGGCAGTGTCACAAGCCACAATGCACTCAAACACTAAAAGAAAAGACAGGAATTCCCCTACACACATCAAGTTCCCTAAACTGGTCAATGTGTGTCATTGCACAACACAGCCCTCCCTGCCTACTGTAGCTTACTCAACACCCTCTGGGACCAGCTCTACCACTTCACCACACCCCACCACACCCCCTACCACACTCCCCACCACACCTCCTACCACACCTCCTACCACACCCCCCACCACCCCCCTGACACCATTGACTACAATGCACAACTGCTGTTTGCAATGTTGACTGGTGCACTCACTGCAGTCTTCAACACTTTGGAAGTTTGTGCCATTTGGCAGAATCAGTTCTGTCTGCGTGAGGTACACTGAATTGGAGCCCGTGGTTGTCTGGAAGTCCCCCACATAGCAGAGGTCAGGGTTACTCCTAACACGCACGTTGCCATAGCGCACTGATCGGAGACGGGACAGGTCAACACGCTCCAGTCCAGGGCTGGTGGAGATCACCAGAGCATCTCCTGCAGTGTTCACTGTGTCCAAAGTGAGGTTCAGTGAGCCAATGTACTCCACATTCCTGAAGTAGTCAATGACACTCGGGAGGGAAGGGTATGTACTGCGGTTCCATAGAGATATTTGGAGCTGTCCACGAATGACTTTGACAAAGCGAAATCGCTCCAGTATTATGTCAGTCAGTACATTACTGCAAGTGGAGAAGGAAATGAGGAAAAGTGTTGCAAGAACTTACATACTGCATGGCTGATTGTGTGTGTGTGTGCATATGTGCTAGACACTTACGATGGATTACAAAAAATACTTCCACCACGGCACTCTGCTGTGATTGCATTTAACCGAATGTGCCCATTGACAATGACACACTCATTGTTCAAGAACTCCTCCATGATGTCATCATTTGTCACTGCTTCAGTGCCACTCCACCCCTGACACTCAGTACCACTGGGACATGGGCCAATGCAAGCAACACATGTGTTGCTGTCCACCATGTGGTTGGCAGGACAACTGACAACACAGCTGCCATCTAGGTCAAACAGGCCAGCTGAGGAAGAGACATAGGAGGTGTAGAAGGGAATTGGAACACACATGAGCACACACCCACCCACCCACCCCCCCCCCACACACACACACACTTACGAGGGCACTCTTCCAGACACTGGTCTCCTGCAGCCACCCTCCCATCTGGGTTGACCACAAACTGCCTCAAGTTGATGTCATAGGAGCGCTTTGGAGGACATGAATTCACACATGTACCATTGTTGTTGAACTTCTCACAGGCCTAGCAGGGGAGAGAGAGGGCAGGGGGAGCCACGTCATGTGGAGAGACACAGCAGGTAAAGTGGATGTACCTCAGTAACCAGAACACTGCCACCCTCACCTCCACCCCCACACTCCCAGCCTCACCTTCACCCCCACACTCCCAGCCTCACCTTCACCCCCACACTCCCACTCCCACCCCCACCTCCACCCCCACACTCACCACACAGTGACTCTCCGTAGTGCCCCCACTGCACCCTGCTACACACATGGAATCACAGCAGTGCATACTGTTTCCAAAGGCAAAGCACCGCCCGGGGCAAAAGGGGGGGCATCCAATCTTGGTCACTGAAAGGAATGGCAAGAAACAGGTGCTTTACTGCATAAGCTAATGAACTACTGCCACTACACACAACACAAGGCACACACTACTGTGTCAAGACTTGCACAACTCACATGTGTGGCATGTTGTGTCATCTCCAGGAGTCCAGCAGTGTCCACTGGTACAACCACCGCACTCACCTGCAGTACAAGGGAAGCAGTCAATAATAGCACACACACAGTCTGCCAGCAGGTAGCACTACCATAGGACACACAGCATTCAAACTACTAACACACCAGCCGGCCGTCTACACTACAAGGTCTACTTCACAGCTGATAGTAGGAAAGGATACTATGCCTCCAAAAGGGTTGGTTGGGAAGTATAGGAGACCACATCTGAGTGCAGTGGGATCACCTCCACTGCCACCACCTCCTGCCCACTCCCCACTATGGCATCAAGGACATTCATTTTAACCAGGAAGCCATTGCATCCTATCAAGATCACACATGAGATATCCTATGCACTCTTGACTGCATATGAACATATATAGGTATTCTGTGCACCCATGCTGCCCCAGGGGAGAAGACAAACACAACCAACACTAGAAACAAAAGGAAGGAATGAAGTGTTTGTAAGCAAAGGGAGAGATGGACTGCCTGTAAAACATACAGAGGAATGGAGTGTTTATAAAACATACAGAGGAATGGAGTGTTTGTAAACAAGTGCCCTAGACCAAGCTGCAGGGCAGACATCATCTAGTACGCTTTGCTGTGTGTATGGCAGTGCATATTATGTGGTCAGTCAGGTTGTGTTGGTACACACAGACTGACAGACACACACAGGAGAGATAAACAATCACTGTGAACGGTATTCACATAATTAATGCCCAAGAGCAATTGAGAGTATTCCCAACAACACATGGCACTTCCCACTCCCCACCTTGCTGAGTATCCCACTAAAAGCACCAATTGAGCCATACAATTGAGACCCACACTGCACTGCACACAACACCACCGCGCCATGGCAACACGGCTGGAGAACAAAACACTCCACAAACCACAAGACCACTAAGGCTACCTTGACCAAAATGGGCTTACCCCCACACAGCAGAGAGACAAACAGGGGAGGGAAAGAATGCAAGCCAGCACACTTTGAATACCTAATAAGGTCTGCATCCGGTAGCAAGGCTATTGTTGGAATTGGGCACCTCCAATGATGAATAAACACTCCATCTAAAGGCAAGACTATGAATACCATTAGCTTATGAATACGATTAGTACCTACACACATAATGTACAAAAATGACCTTGAACACTAGCAGGTCAGGTTTGAGTTACAACTCGTATAACATTATAACAGAACTGGATCTACATGTACAGAGTATAGGGAGCAGTGACTATTCCTTAGACCTTTGACCCGGAGGGTGGTTCAGCATCAGAAGAGAACCCTTTACCAGGTGAGTCCCTGAATACCCAATACCATGTACAGCACTGCCGTACATGGAGGTGTCATGACCTTAGCAGAGCAGCAACAAGAGTACTCCTGTGTTTCCATTTCACTATGCAAACAAACAAATGTCACACTTTGTACCACATCCATTTACACCATCAGGCAGGAAGCCGTGACCACCCCCATGGGCCATAAGCAGGCCATTGCACTGATCAGTAGCAATAAACTGGAAAAAGAGCTAACTGGGCAAGCAATTGCTTCCTTTGTGGTGTCCACCTTCCCACCACAAAGTGCTAACTGGTCTAGCTGGGAGCAGGCCCCACCAGTGGTATGTAATGATATACACAATCAAAGAAACACCAGCCATATCCAACGTCTCAACACATGACTGTCAAATGGGATCTCAGGACTATGCCAATAGTCACATGACATGGTATGAGCCACTGGACTCCTGCCAATGTGCGACTGTGCCAAGACTCAAGACACTAATCCACACCACTCTACTCAGTGTGAGCTGCACCCCACTGCACACAAACTGCATTCAAATGCCCCGCACAATACGACTAGCTCGGTCAACCAGTGAATGAGGCAACGACATGGGGCTGGCTCACACGCACAATAAGAATCCCTTTCACACAACCACTAGCAGATGGCCCTTCACTCAACCTTCAAAGTGAGCAGGGACCCATGGGTACACTGCACCTCCCATCCCTATTTGGAGTGGGCATGACATCCATATCAGAGGTATTGAATAGCATTTTAGCTCTGTCAAATCAGTTTTTAGAATACACAATAGTTGGAGGGTTCCACTCTGTGAGCAGCACATGGCAGTAAAGTGAAGTCATCCCAGCCTATCTCACACTCTTGTACAGCAACACACCAAGAGTAGATAAGAGATCTACTCTTGAACACACACACACACACACACACACACACACACACACACACACACACACACACACACGCACACACGCACACACGCACACACACACACACACACACACACACACACACACACACACACACACACTCACGATCTGCACTGGGACATCTCATGTCCAACTCCTCAGCAAAGTTCAAGTCCTCATCATTGGGTAGCAAGCGCACCTCGCCTGTCTCAAGGATGTCATCCCAGTTCACAGTGTAGTAGCCACACCATGTTGTGTTGCTAAGCTGCACATTGCCATTGCTAATCTCAACCAGGTTTGGAAGGACAAACTCATCCACTGTTGAGTTCTCCAGAGTGAGGGCAGCCCCACCAGAGGCTACACCATTGCCTCGAATGAGGATTAACTGAGGCAGTGTCAGCCTATCAATTGGTGGCACATTGAAGAATGTCACGATACCCCCAACCTCCTCCACATCATTGAAGAAGGTGAAATTGTCTTCAGAAAGGCTGATGTCATCTGCTCGCACCTGAGGAAAGAGGACATTGATGCTGCCCCCAATTCGCTTGCATCCACAGAAAGTATTGTGGAGGTCATTCAGAATCTTCTGCACAGTGTCTCCAGTGGGGAATGTGTTCATTTCATGACCGGGACAATATTCTGTGAGGGAGGGGCACAGAGAAGGTCAAACAGAATGGGGCAGCAAGGTGGGTGCTGTCTGCGCGCGCACACACAATGATTGTGGGTGGGGCTGCGGAGCACAAGTGTAACTTGCCTTTCACTTCGCAAGACGGAGCGGTCATGGAAAAGACTCCCGGGATAGCCAACAACGCCAAGAGCAAACGCACCACTGGCGCCTCTGCACGGGAAGCGAGCATGGCTTGGCACTTGGGGTGTTCCGTCTAAATGTTCGCTGGGCGATGTAGCCTGATTGCTGCAGGGCGTTTGCAGGGAAACTCGATGAAGCCGAATCGCTTCTACCTGCAAGGTGATGTAAGCAATACGTGGCACTCCTGCAACTTCCAAGAACTCCAGGCAGTTGTATAGTACGTGTGTGCATTGGGTCAACTCACTCGCAGCTAGAGAGTGTAAGGCGCGCAGAACCGTAGAAGTGTCGACGTCTTTCTGACTTGCGCGATGGGCTGGGGACAGTGATATAAGACAGAAGCTTCCAGGTGACGTCAGAGATCGTCATTTCCGGTGCCATATTTGGCATTTAGCGGTGTGGGGTGTTATTGTAAACTCTAATTTCGTGGGACGAGAAGCTCTGGACGGGTGCTTCGCATACTTCTAGTCCTACATCCATGCATACACTGCAGTAGTCGCACACTGGACATGTGTAACATGAATCATTTGCAAGACTTCTTCTGCAAATGCTGATTGAAGAGCTTATACGTTATGCCTATTCATTTAACATGTGGAAAATGACTCACTGTACAAATTGTACAAGCTTTCATCACAAACTTAGAAATACTATTATTAATGTACATGCCATAATTAGTCAAACAAAAAAATGAACAAACAACAAATGGAGACAGAAAGACCAACGGTTTGTGGCACCTCTGGTACAGTCTGTTGGCAGCAGCGCTATCGGCCCCAGAGGATGACTCTCTTGCTCTTCTCTGCTGAAGCAAACTGCTGTCCTTTGGCGGGGTGCCAGCAGCAGGAGACTACAATGTCCCTGTGTGCGTGGGGGGGGGGGAGGTAAGATGGAGTAACCCATGGGCAGAGCAGAGTCACTGTAGAGAGCACTCCAACCACACCTCACAGCAGCAGCTACAGTGGACACTCCACACTCCGGCTGACAGTGTCAGTGGGCAATACTGAGCTGTCCATATTTAATGGTTATTTTGACAACAATTATGTTTTGCACCCAATCACGCGAATAACAGTACAAAGGTGCTACTACAATCACACATGCTTTCACCATAGATCGATGTCACCACACACACAGATAGTGCAGTTACATAAACTGTGGTCATGCAGAGCCCATTGCGTAATCGGAACAAGAAGCCCTGGGCGTGACTGTACAGTTCCCTCCAATTACGGCTCCCTCCAATTACGGCTCCCTCCAATTACGGCTACACCAAGTGCTGGGATAATGTACTCAGTTGGTGGTGACCTCAACTGATGTTCCCAAAGTGGTTGTGCAGTGTACTTCTGACAACTCTTAAACACAACATGCCTTCTAGGACTCCCCCTAGCTGCCTTATCTGTGGGATTAGTGTGGACTATGGGTACAAGGGATGAGCACTGGGTCATGCCTCATGGAGCAGGTGGAATGAGGGAGGCAGTGATGGTAGGGTAGAGTGTACAGTGTGTGCGTGTGTGTGTGTGTGTGTGTGTGTGTGTGTATGTGTGTGTGTGTGTGTGCGTGTGTGTGTGTGTGCGTGCATGCGTGTGTGTGTGTGTGCGTGTGTGTGTGTGTGTGTGTATGTATGTGGGCAATAGAATGCCATATCAGTAGATTTGGCACCCGAACATTGATGCTAGCAGCTGGTACAGAAGTACAGAAAGTGTGTGTGTGTGTGTGTGCTAGTGTGATAATGTGAAGCGATTGCATGGGGATAACGTGTGCCAGTGCTGGTGGCTGTGCACTGCCAGCCCACTTGTGTTCTCTGGTCTTGGATGGCTGCTTGCTGTTGTAGACATCCCACACAAAAATGGTGCCATCATTAGATCCAGCAGCAACATACTGGCCACAAGGACTGGGGGAGAAGGAGAGATGTCTGTGGTCTTGTCTGCAAGTACCTTTATGCCTCAGTGTGTGTGTGTGTGTGTGTGTGTGTGTGTGTGTGTGTGTGTGTGTGTGTGTGTGTGTGTGTGTGTGTGTGTGTGTGTGTGTGTGTGTGTGTGTGTGTGTGTGTGTGTGTGTGTGTGTGTGTGTGTATGTGTGTGTGTGTGTGTGTGCATGCAGTGTTCTTCCCTACCTGAAGGAAGCTCTAGTCCAGTCCAGGACCAAATGAAATCCAGGAGCACTACAGAGGTGTGTGCGTGTGGAGGGGGAGGGGAAAGAGGAGGGGGAGGGGGAGGGGGATAAAATGGGGAAGATAAAGCACACATAACAGTAAGACGTCCACCTCTCTAAAGAGACCAGTCCCTCAATTGCCACAGAAAGTCCACCATACAAACCTCTGCTACAAGAGCACCCCTCACAGAACACCCCCTGCATGGCAAGGGCAGCACTCCCTCACAGAACACCCCCTGCATGGCAAGGGCAGCACTCCCTCACAGAACACCCCCTGCATGGCAAGGGCAGCACTCCCTCACAGAACACCCCCTGCATGGCAAGGGCAGCACTCCCTCACAGAACACCCCCTGCATGGCAAGGGCAGCACTCCCTCACAGAACACCCCCTGCATGGCAAGGGCAGCACTCCCTCACAGAACACCCCCTGCATGGCAAGGGCAGCACTCCCTCACAGAACACCCCCTGCATGGCAAGGGCAGCACTCCCTCACAGAACACCCCCTGCATGGCAAGGGCAGCACTCCCTCACAGAACACCCCCTGCATGGCAAGGGCAGCACTCCCTAGTGTACCTGAGTGTCTTGAAGATGGATTTCTGGTTCATGTCAATGATACGGAGGGTGTCGTCGCCACAGCAACACAGTAGGTAGCGGCCATCTTCAGGGGAAGCCATGTGTAGGTGGGACAGGGAGGAGGGAGGGGAGGGGAGAGGGAGAATACATTGCCACACACACACACACACACACACACACACACACACACACACACACACACACACACACAGGAACAAACAAACAAACAGCATCATGGAAGGACAGGCACATTCCAGTCAGATCCCATATCTGCTGCTAGTCACGTTTCACCGTGGTGACATATCCCTCAGGCAGCAGAGGGCATAGCTCCCCTACCATCCCTGAGTTGGGAAGCCACACTTGGTGCTCTTCATAAGATGCCTAACATTGCTCTGCAGAGGAAGCATCTAGCAGAGATGCTAGCTAGCTCACTTTCTCTTTGAAGTGTCTGCATGCGTCCCACGCACCACTCCCACACACACGTGACAACTTCCTTGCACAACAAGCATCATGTTACCTCCAACCAGATGTGCAAACATTATTTGCATAGCACAGACAACATAGTGACTCCAAATTAAGTCAACTATGTCATATCAACATTGTGTCCTCACCCTCCACATGTCACACAAGGAGATGAACACTGCACCCTCACTCCCCACATTGCAGAGGAGGCACCCTCACCTCCCACACACACACACTCAAACACCCACCACATCAAACCACACGTCACGTACTCCAACTTCAGTGGACCCACCTCCGCCAACAGTGGCTGTATCCCCCTTCAATGGCACTCCACCCAACTTATCAAAGTGCCCCACCCATCTCACCATGGTGCCCCACCCACCTGGTGATTGGTCCAGAGATGTAACCTTTCCACCGAGTCCTATCGCATTAGGTGTGTTTGTTCTACCACACAACAGTCAGGGATACAAGAGTAGGCAGTCATGGCTCAAACAGTGAGGACAACTGTCAGGTAATACCATCCCATCCCACCCCCACCCCCACCCCCACCCTCACCCCATCCCCACCTCCACACCCCACACCCCACCCCACCCCACCCCACCCCCACCCCACCCCACCTCCACCTCACCCCACCCCCACCCCACCCCATCCCCACCTCCACACCCCACACCCCACCCCACCCCACCCCATCCCCACCTCCACCTCACCCCACCCCCACCCCACCCCACCCCACCCCATCCCCACCTCCACCTCACCCCACCCCCACCCCACCCCACCCCACCCCATCCCCACCTCCACACCCCACAGCCCACCCCACCCCACCATTCACCACTCACCTGAGATCCCAAAATCGCACTTGCCTGTCAAAGTGACCAGAAACAACGGTTGCCCTAGCAACAAGAGCAGACACAACACAGTGACACTGACCACTTCTGGCATGCCAGTATAATTGTTTGTTTGTTAGTCTGTTGGCTTCTTTGTTTGTTTGCTCGTTAGTCTGATTGCTTGTTTGTTTGTTTGTTTATGTCTGTTCTCACCACTGTGGCTGTTTGCCAACAAGAATGTCAGTGAAGCTGGAGCCAGCAAACGAAGTATGGACACCTACAGAAAGGGCTCCTTCAATCACACACACACGCACGCACGCACACACGCACACACACACACTCCACACACACTCCATACACACACACACACACGCACGCACACACACACTCCACACACACTCCATACACACACACACACACACACTCCACACACACACACGCACGCACGCACACTATTCAACCATGTCAACAGTTCCTTACATTGCCCTTTCTTTACATCCCAAATCTTTAAAGTTCTATCCAAGCTCCCAGTCACCTGGATGGGAGTGGGAATTAGGACACAAATGGAAATGGGAGAGAGGAGGAGGGCTGTTCACATCAGGGGCAGGAGTTAAGTGAATGCAAGGCAGGTGTATGGTTGCCATTGGCAACACCAATCAGCTGTCCACTTACAACTTTAGTACATTTTTCGCAGTATTTCGCAGCTGTCACTTTGTCTGAGTGTCCCTTCAGCTTCAACTGTCGGGGGTGTGAGGAGTGGGAGGTATAGTGTGAGTGGGGGTGTGAGGAGTGGGGGTATAGTGTGAGTGGGGGTGTGAGGAGTGGGGGTATAGTGTGAGTGGGGGTGTGAGGAGTGGGGGTATAGTGTGAGTGGGGGTGTGAGGAGTGAGGTATGAGTGTGTGGGGATACATGTGGGGGTAATGAGGATGTGATCCACGAGAGTTACAAGGTCAAGGGAGTGAGGTGTGAGGTGTGCAGGGGGTGTGGCAGGGGGAGTGCGTGAGTTGCAGCACACACACCTTCTCACTGCCGTCATCCAAACTCCAGATGCGAGCGGTGCCGTCATTAGAGGCAGCCAGTACCTGTTTGTCCTGTTGGATGGTGGGCGGGGCGGTGATGGTCTCTCCCTCCCTCCCTCCCTCCCTCCCTGTGCGTGTGTGCCTCACCTGGTGGTCAAACTGCAGTGAGAGGATGCTGGCCTTGCATCCTAAAAGTTGCACTCTCTCTTTGGAATCAGTGATCACTTTACCTTCAATGTGAGTGGGTCAGTATGTGTGCAGGAGTGTGTGTGGGTGTGTGTGCGTGGGTGACCGTGTGCATGGGTGTGTGTGTGTGGGTCAGTATGTGTGCAGGAGTGTGTGTGGGTGTGAGTGTGTGTGTATGAGAGGTTGGTGCACACACTGTACATAACCAGATGGCTCACCTCTTTGCCCTACCCACTCCTCACTCACCATCTGCGCCCATGGTCCACACACGAACTAGCTTGTCTGACCCTCCAGTTGCTAGGTAGTGTCCATTAGTGCTGAAACACAGAGCGGTCACATCACTGTCGTGGGCATCCTATGTGAACAACATAACAGTTGTCACCCTCAGCATCACTCCCTCACTCTCAACTGTCATCCCTTGTCATCTGCTACTGCACCCTCTCCCCTCTCCCTCTTACACTCATTCCCCTTTCAACTTACTGTTACTCCTCACCCCTCACCCTCTCCCCTCACCCTCTCATCACTCATTCCCCTCTCAACCTACTGTTACCCCTCTCCCCTCTCCCCTCACCCTCTCATCACTCATTCCCCTCTCAACCTACTGTTACCCCTCTCCCCTCACCCCTCACCCTCTCCCCTCACCCTCTCATCACTCATTCCCCTCTCAACCTACTGTTACCCCTCTCCCCTCTCCCCTCACCCAGCTCGTGACGACCACCTCAGGTTTAGCCGAAGACCACGCCAAGCCGTGTCCTGTGTCCTGTGCTTCAGAGAGCCTGCGTCCACTGTGTCGCGAGGATGTCCCAAACCCACTCCTCCCTTGGTTGGACAGACTCCTGTTGTAGCTAGTAAGGCATGTACAGGAGTGGACTGTTAGATCGGTGCTAGCACTGGGGAGCAGCACCTTGTGATTGTCACCTGGTTGGCACTTTGTCAGGCCTTGCTGTCCCCTCAATCTGCTTCAAGTGGTCTCTCAGCACCTTCTCCCTTGCTCTGAAGGAAGGACAGACAGTGAGTGACACCAGCAAACAATGAGTGACACCAGCAAACAGTGAGTGACGCCAGCAAACAGTGAGTAACGCCAGCAAACAGTGAGTGACACCAGCAAACAGTGAGTGACACCAGCAAACAGTGAGTGACACCAGCAAACAGTGAGTGACACCAGCAAACAGTGAGTGACGCCAGCAAACAGTGAGTGACACCAGCAAACAGTGAGTGACGCCAGCAAACAGTGAGTGACACCAGCAAACAGTGAGTGACACCAGCAAACAGTGAGTGACACCAGCAAACAGTGAGTGACACCAGCAAACTGTGAGTGACACTGGCAAACTGTGAGTGACACCAGCAAACAGTGAGTGACACAAGCAAACAGTGAGTGACACAAGCAAACAGTGAGTGACACAAGCAAACAGTGAGTGACACAAGCAAACAGTGAGTGACACCAGCAAACAGTGAGTGACACCAGCAAACAGTGAGTGACACCAGCAAACAGTGAGTGACACCAGCAAACAGTGAGTGACACCAGCAAACAGTGAGTGACACCAGCAAACAGTGAGTGACACCAGCAAACAGTGAGTGACACCAGCAAACAGTGAGTGACACAAGCAAACAGTGAGTGACACCAGCAAACAGTGAGTGACACCAGCAAACAGTGAGTGACACTGGCAAACAACAACACTGCCTTGTCACACACTCACTCTTGTTCAGTCTTCCTCACTCGGTCCTCGTCGTCCTGTCTCTGTTTCTGCAAGTGTGTCAGCTGCTGAGTCTGAGCAAAGCAGTATGGGCAGGAGACATCACACACGCACGCACGCACGCACACACACACACGCACGCACGCACGCACACACACACACACACACACACACACACACACACACACACACACACACACATCCATCCACTATCACACACACACACACACACACACACACATCCATCCACTATCACACACACACACACACACACACACACACACACACACACACACACACACACACACACACACACACACACACACACACACACACACACACACACACACACACCAGGTAATCGTTGTCCTCCTGTGCCCTCTTCAGGCGATCTCCAGTGCTGGTCAGCACATCTTTAACTCTCTGCACAAAACACATGGAACCAAGGAGTAGAGTTGTGGACACACACTGATTGCATAATCAACTGGAGGGATGTTGCAATGGTCCCACCCCTCTAAACAATGTACCATATAGCAGAAATACTGGCATGGTGTCTAGTACAGGTCAACATGTTACACACAGCCTACACGTACATACGTTGGCTGGTGATATGGACATGAGCAGGTACAGAGGAAAGGAGCTGTGCTCATGTGTGGCACTCTCTCTAAGAAGACAGCAGAACAGGTGAACAAACGTGCACATTGCAAGTGGTGAGCTCTCTTGTGCTCAATGAAGTACGTAAATAAGAAAGAAGTGCAGGGCAACTTGTGGTACCAACTTTGGTTATGTATCTAAAGAGAATGCAACTCCCGAAGAGATCACTGAGGTTGGCAGCCTTGCTGCTGAAAAGGTATTAGCTCTGAGCCAATGGTCAACAGTCCATTCCATTGTTATCAAATTCTGTGATGTCATTGGTATTTGGGAGAAGGGACCCACCAAATATAGACCTGCCGTGTGTGTGTGTGTGTCACTTACTTCATTCTCCACCTTTGCACTCGCCAGCTCTGTGGTCAGTGTCTGGACCTTCTCCTTGAGCTGTCGGCACCTGAATAGTGAGGAGAAGGACACAGTGGAGGGAGAAGAGCCAAGGGGCTGGTGCAAAGTGATTGACCAGCCAATTTAGGGACAATTACATGTCATTCTTCTGTTCCAACTCATCCTTCTTCTGGTCCAGCTGAGCTGTTAACCTCTTTGTCTCGAGAGTCATCTGCAGGACAGGCACACACCCACTGCCACACCCACAGCCACACCCACTGCCAGTGAACACCACCATGAGCAGAATAGTTAGCCACACCCACAGCCACACCCATCCTGGCACCACAGGGGGCACAGCCACGCACTACACACCTCGTGTCCTTTCTGCACACTGCCAAGTAATGCTTCACTCTTCTCCAGCAGCTTCTGTTTGGTGTCATCCAGCTCCTTCTTCAGTTCGTCAAATCTCTTCTGCAGCCGTGAGGAGTCTCCTCCGCTGACACCCGACGTTGTCAACCTAGCAGGACAGGAGAGATGGGAGGGGATCAAGGGGATTCCCCAAAGCACACCAAGCAACTCACTGATCGGCACTCTTTTGTGAAGGGAGGGAAGGGAAGGGAGGAGGGATGGGGAGGAAGGAGAGGTGGGGCGGAAGAAGGGGTGGGGCGGGTAGAGGGGCAGGGAAAGAGAAGGGGCGGGGCGGGAAAAGCAGGACAAGGATACTGTTAACACCTGTATGTTGGGTGAACACCACACTGTACAATGTGGAGTGTGCAGGGGCTACCTCCTGGAGAGTGTTCTTCTCGTAGGTCAGCTTGGTCACCTCCCTGCTCAGCTGCTTATTCAGTGTCCACATGCTGTCATCTGCAGGCACACAATGACACGCAAGCATCGTGTGATTGTTGGTCCTTCTGCACATGCTTGTATTGTCACACATTTTCTTCTCCTTACCACTCATACCTGGAGCCCACATTCCACAACTAGCCACTCACTGTTGCCCTACCACCATCTAGTCACACCCAGCAGGCTCCACACACACACACACACACACACACACACACACACACACACACACACACGCACGCACACACACACACACACACACACACACACACACACACACACACACACACACACACACACACATCTAACGAGACGACTTACGTGCAATCATTGCACGTTTGTCATCTCGTCTCGTCTCGTAGAGTGAAGGCTTCACTCTCGCTCGCTCGCTACAGTCATCAAATTACTGCATGCATTCAAGGCAGTCTTACATGCGTCAAACATTTCTTTGTGTCTGTGGAACTCTTCACGGTCTCTACTCTCTAGTCTTCGCACAATCTCCTGGTCCCATTTCATTGCCTCCCCGGGCGATGGACGAGCCGGCAACCTGCAGGAGGCCATTTTCTTCGCCTAAACGCCCGGGCACTAATTAAATGCAAAACTTAAAATTAAAAGCAAAATGATGAGCAACCTGCCACCATAGACCCTATGGTGGCAGGTGCCGCTATATATTTGACTATAACCTCAAAGCTCGAAGCAGCATCACCGCGCGCGTCTGCGTAGTTCTGTACTTGTTGTTGTCTGTTTCAACTACTTACAGCAGGTGCTGGAGTGGCCGCAGGTGAAACGGAGCACTGAGCTGTTCATCACAAGTGTCACGCACTATTGGGTGTGGCTGGTCTTCAAAGGGAAGTTGAATGATATTCTGAATACAAATGACATTACAGATAACAATTATTTCATTAGTTAATTAACCTGTACAAGTGGTCACATGTCACTGGATGATAAAGTGCTTGGTCCTCTGTCGTCCGTGGTGTCCGGTCCATCCAGCAAGGGGTCCTTCTCACCTTGGGACTCAGGCCCTTCTGTGCCATGGGGACCTTCTGTGGATTCCACTTCTTGCTCATCAAGCGAGTCTCCCCTGTCTCCCCTTCCTGTCTTCCTGTCATCTTTGTATGTGTACACACACGACATTATGCCAAAAATCATAGACAAAACAAAAATAAGAGCCGCAAAGAAGAAAAATTCTGCAGCCTAAAAATATTGTCAGAGGGAGATGAAGGGGAGGGAGGGGAGAGGAGGGAGAGGAGGGAAGGGGAGAGGAGAGGTGGGAATGGAGGTAAGGGGAGGGGAGAGGGAGGGAGGAGAGAGGAGGGAAGGGGAGGGAGGGGTGGAAGTGGTGATAAGGCAGGTTCCTTTCACAACACTCAGCTCAAGGCTAACTGACGGCTGCCTGCCAAAATAAAAGCCCAGGGCTACTCACCTGGCTTTCAAAGAGTCTTGTTTCTGTTATGATGACAACGATGATGTTTCCACCTGCCACTGTCAGGTGCCAAGCAGCCTGCAGGATTGCCTTCATGGACACTGGGGCCTGCAGGGGGAAGGGAGGGGGGGAGGGGAGGAGGGGACGGCACCCCTCTAGTTGACATGCCAAACAGCTATCTTGCAGAAATTTCTGCTGTCAGAAAAGTAATGAAGCTATAATCCTATGACCTGTACTGTGGTTAGCTTACAAGTGTTAAGAATTCCCCTCCCCTCCCCTCCCCTCCCCTCTCCCCTGCCCCTCTCTTCCCCTGCCCCTCCCCTCCCCTGCCCCTCCCCTGCCCTCCCCCTCCCCTCCCCCCTCCCCTCCCCTCCCCCTCCCCTGCCCCTCCCCTCCCCTGCCCCTCCCCTCTCCACTGCCCCTCTCCCCTGCCCCTGCCCCTCCCCCTCTCCCCTCCCTTCCCCTCCCCCTCTCCCCTGCCCCTGCCCCTCCCCTGCCCCTCCCCTCCCCTCCCTTCCCCTCCCCTCCCCTCTCCCCTCCCCTCCCCTCCCCTCCCCCTGCCCCTGCCTCTCCCCTCCCCTCCCCCTGCCCCTCCCCTCCCCTCCCCTCCCCTCCCCTGCCCCTCCCCCTCACCTGTGAGTATGCAAAGTCCAGTCCGGTGATGGAGAACATTATCTCCCCTGCTGTGATGATAACATACATTGGGATCTGGAGGGCAATGGAGACACTATTGGGAGCAGTGTCTTCGTCCAGAATGATGTGGGCCTGGAGCGGGGGAGGGGCACTGTTGTCATGGTGACAAGGACAATCTATGCTGGTGTACACTCACTATGGTTTGGTTCCCAGTTAAATTGGGAATGAGGATCAGAGTGTAGCCCCCTCCAGCGTGCAGCCTACGTCCCACTTCAGCGTTCAAATCTCCTAACTGGAAGTGGAAACACATACTCAACACATCAGTATAGTGCACACTCTACTTCTCGAAAGATGAACATTTGTGAATGACAAATTGGAAGGGTAATTGGCATTATTTGCTCCTGCTTGTGTAATACTAAGAGTGGTGGTGATTTTTGAGAAATTGCATTTTGCAAGTGCAGACCAATTTAGAAATTTGCGAAAAAAAAAAACTTCATTGAAAAAAAGAGTTATAAACAGTGAAGTCTACCAGACCCCTCCCACCCTGGTAGCAGAGGAAAGCACGAGAGACTGACAGGAAAGGGGTGCATGAATGGAGAGAGGACAGCAGAGGGGTGCATGAATGGAGAGAGGACAGCAGAGGGGTGCATGAATGGAGAGAGGACAGCAGAGGGGTGCATGAATGGAGAGAGGACAGCAGAGGGGTGCATGAATGGAGAGGGGACAGCAGAGGGGTCCATGAATGGAGAGAGGACAGCAGAGGGGTCCATGAATGGAGAGAGGACAGCAGAGGGGTCCATGAATGGAGAGAGGACAGCAGAGGGGTCCATGAATGGAGAGAGGACACGAAGGAAAGAGGACACGAAGGAAACACGCCAACACACACCACACACAATGCAGTATTCCAAAACACTTCCATTTATGGCATTCTCACAAACACAAACACCCCAACAAACAAGAGGGACAATAGTCCGACAGGAGCTCAATGGACCAGTGAGGACTCATACAGTGAAAGTGAAAACATTTATTCTCCTAACACATACCTGAGGCGGATGCTCGCCCTCAAAGGATAGTGTGTATGAGTAACTGAAGGGGGGGGGGGTAAGAGAATGTGTTACATCAGCAATAATTGGAATGGGTCTGGGGACGGTAGATGTGGAATGGATCTGAAACTAGCTCACTCCAGTGTCTTCAAGGAGTGGTACACAGTGAAGTTCCCAGGATCAAGACTACCAAACTCAAAGCTCTGAAGCTCTCTACTGCCTGATGACGTGTCTTCAGCTGACAGTGACACGTTGACGGACACATCAAGTGTGTTGACAATCCTGGGGGAGGGAGGGGCGGGGTCAACTTCATCAGCAAATACAACCAAACCACATTCAGTTTAAAGGTGTTGCCATGGCGACAAGACTCACCTTATGGTGATATTACTACCGATGCCTTCAACAACTTTGCTGTGGACCTAACACACAAAGGGGACCAGGCATCGTGAGTATGCCCCTCCCACTCCACACATTGCTCCCTCCCCCTCCACACACCCTTCCCTCCCACTCCCACTCCACACATTGCTCCCTCCCCCTCCCCCTCCCACTCCACACATTGCTCCCTCCCCCTCCACACACCCTTCCCTCCCACTCCCACTCCACACATTGCTCCCTCCCCCTCCCCCTCCCACTCCACACACCCCTCCCTCCCCCTCCCACTCCACACATTGCTCCCTCCCCCTCCCACTCCACACACCCTCCCCCTCCCACTCCACACACCCCTCCCTCCCCCTCCCACTCCACACACCATTCCCTCCCCCTCCCACTCCACACACCCCTCCCTCCCCCTCCCACTCCACACACCCCTCCCTCCCCCTCCCACTCCACGCACCCCTCCCTCTCCCTCCCACTCCATGCACCCCTCCCTCCTCCTCCCACTCCACACACCCTTCCCTCTCCCTCCCACTCCATGCACCCCTCCCTCCTCCTCCCACTCCACACACCCTTCCCTCTCCCTCCCACTCCACACACCCTTCCCTCCCCTCCCACTCCACATGCCCTTCCCTCCCCTCCCACTCCACATGCCCTTCCTGCTCACCTGAATGGGCTCCGTCCCGTTGTTGGACACCACAAACAAGACCACCTCTTTCGATAGCAGCTCTACTTTGTACTCCTCACAAGCCCTACCCCCTTCTCCCACCCGCACACACACACTGTGTTCACCAGCTGGGAGTAAGGGGTTCTGGTAGGACTAGGAGGGGAGGAGGGGGAGGGGGGATGGGAGGGGAGGAGAGGAGGGGAATGGGAGGGGAGGAGAGGAGGGGGAGGGGAGGGGAGGGGGAGGGGAGAGGAGGGGAATGGGAGGGGAGGAGAGGAGGGGAGGGGAGGGGAGGAGAGGGGAGGAGGGGGAGGGTACAGAACACTTCAACACCTAGAACCATCGCACACAGTGGTTACCTCAGCGTAGGCAAGCGTCCTGTTGAGGGTGGTGTTGTCCACTCGTTCAAGGATGACTGAGTTGTTGGTTGGATTGATGAAGGTCAGGCGAGCTTGATCAGGAGGGATGACATCCAAAGAGCTCTGAAAAAATAGAATCACATAATCATATGACCACCAGCTGCAAGTCACATGGCAGTCACATGGCAGTCACATGGCAGTCACATGGCAGTCACATGGCAGTCACATGCTTGCCTCCTCACATTGATGTAGAACTGCACTAGTGCCGCCACAACAAAGCTGACCCCAGCTAGAGTCATCCCTGTCACCATACGCTGGAGGGGCCTGTGGATGGGAGGGCAGTGTCACCATATGGTGTGTGTGTGTGTGGTGTGTGTGTGGTGTGTGTGTGGTGGTGTGTGTGTGTGTGTGTGTGTGGTGTGTGTGTGTGTGTGGTGTGTGTGTGTGGTGTGTGTGTGTGTGGTGTGTGTGTGTGTGTGGTGTGTGTGTGGTGTGTGTGTGTGTGTGTGTGGTGTGTGTGTGTGTGTGGTGTGTGTGTGTGTGTGTGTGTGTGTGGTGTGTGTGTGTGTGTGGTGTTTGTGTGTACATGTGCGTGTGTGTGGTGTGTGTGTGGTGTGTGTGTGTGTGTGTGGTGTGTGTGTGTGCATGTGTGTGTGTGGTGTGTGTGTGTGTGTGGTGTGTGTGTGTGCATGTGTGTGTGGTGTGTGTGTGTGCATGTGTGTGTGCGTGTGTGCGCATGCATGCATGTGTGTGGTGTGTGTGCGTGTGTGCGCATGCATGCATGTGTGTGTGTGTGTGTGTGTGTGTGGTGTGTGTGTGTGTGTGTGTGCGTGTGGTGTGTGTGTGTGTGTGGTGTGTGTGTGTGTGTGTGGTGTGTGTGTGTGTGGTGTGTGTGTGTGGTGTGTGTGTGTGTGCGTGGTGTGTGTGTGTGTGTGTGTGCATGTGTGTGTGGTGTGTGTGTGTGTGGTGTGTGTGTGTGTGTGTGTGTGGTGTGTGTGTGTGCGTGTGTGTGGTGTGTGTGTGTGGTGTGTGTGGTGTGTGTGTGTGTCGGTGTGGTGTGTGTGCGTGTGTGTATGTGTGTGTGTGCATGTGTGTGTGCGTGTGTGTGGTGTGTGTGTGGTGTGTGTGTGTGTGTGGTGTGTGTGTGTACATGTGCGTGTGTGTGGTGTGTGTGTGTGTGTGGTGTGTGTGTGTGCATGTGTGTGTGGTGTGTGTGTGTGTGGTGTGTGTGTGTGCATGTGTGTGTGGTGTGTGTGTGTGCATGTGTGTGCGTGTGTGCGCATGCATGCATGTGTGTGGTGTGTGTGCGTGTGTGCGCATGCATGCATGTGTGTGTGTGTGTGCGTGTGTGCGCATGCATGCGTGTGTGTGGTGTGTGTGCGCGTGTGTGCGCATGCATGCGTGTGTGTGGTGTGTGTGCGTGTGTGTGGTGTGTGGTGTGTGTGTGTGCATGTTTGTGTGTGTGTGTGCGCATGCTGCATGTGTGTGCGTGTGTGTGTGTGTGTGTGTACCTCTTCAAGAGTTTGCACTTTCCAAACAGTGGGTACACTATTAGTTCAAAGATTGGAATGAAGACCAAAATGAGTATTGGATTGAGTGCCTGGACCTGGTCGGGCTGTATCTGGAAGGAAGAGGTCTGAAGGGGAGGGGTGGAGGGAGGGGTGGAGGGAGGAGAGGGGTGGAGGGAGGAGAGGGGTGGAGGGAGGAGAGGGGTGGAGGGAGGGGAGGGATGGAGGGAGGAGAGGGGTGGAGGGAGGGGTGGAGGGAGGAGAGGGGTGGAGGGAGGAGAGGGGTGGAGGGAGGGGAGGGATGGAGGGAGGAGAGGGGTGGAGGGAGGGGAGGGATGGAGGCAGGAGAGGGGTGGAGGGAGGGGAGGGATGGAGGGAGGAGAGGGGTGGAGGGAGGGGAGGGATGGAGGCAGGAGAGGGGTGGAGGGAGGAGAGGGGTGGAGGGAGGAGAGGGGTGGAGGGAGGGGAGGGATGGAGGCAGGAGAGGGGTGGAGGGAGGAGAGGGATGGAGGCAGGAGAGGGGTGGAGGGAGGAGAGGGGTGGAGGGAGGAGAGGGGTGGAGGGAGGGGAGGGGTGGAGGGAGGAGAGGGGTGGAGGGAGGAGAGGGGTAGAGGGAGGGGTGGAGGGAGGAGAGGGGTGGAGGGAGGGGAGGGAGGGGAGGGGGAGAGGGAGGGGAGAATACATCAAGAGTTCAGTCCAAGCACATATTGCCACATGTGGACACACGTATCCTCACAATCTCGCCATTCATCTGAGTGGCCTGTAGAGTCCACCGTGATCCTTGCTGGTCAAAGAGGGCCCAGAACCCAGGCAGAGGCAAGAACATCACCAACACCTTGAGCACATCCTTTACATCAGCAACAAAATGTCTCTACATAGAAGTGATAGTGCAATGTGTCAACAGTCACATGACAGTCACATGACAGTCACATGACAGTTCACTCCACAAGCACCACACATGAATGTCTCCACTCACCCCATACATCTTCTCTGCTTTGCTGAAGACAGAGGAGTGAGGTGACCAAGTATCATTTCGCTTCAACCTGCTCACCAACTTCCTTATAACAAGTACAACACACTGGTAAACAAACAGCTGTACAGGGAGGGGGAGGGGGAGGGGGGGAGGGGGAGGGGGAGGGGGGAGAAGGAGGGAGATGGGAGGGGAGGGGGAGGGGGGAGGAGGGAGATGGGAGGGGAGGGGGAGGGGGAGGGGGGAGAAAGAGGGAGATGGGGAGGGAGTAAAGTGAAGAAGAGCTAGATAGTCCGTGACCACCAGGAATATCTTGTAGGGTTACATGAGGCACACTATGTGTGCCAGTGTTTGGTTGGCCTCACTGCCATGTGGAGTCTGTGTGCGTGCGTGCGTGCGCATTTCCACTCACAGTCACTGTGACTACAAACTTGAAGAAGATGTTATCAATGATACCGCCACACTTGGGTCTAGTGATGGAGTAGAAAGGACCTCCCACAACAAACACCACTGCCAGTGGGAGGGAAATGGTGGCATTAATACATACATACATACACGTACATACACGTACAGTACATGTATGTACATACGTGTACACGTGTATTCACACATGTCTGTATGTTCTGCACATCATCTGGTCCACAACACTCACACTCACCGAGGGAGATGAACATCAAAATGGCAGGTATACCAAAGGCAAGGGCATAGCAGTCCCCTCCAAAACACTGCACATTAGCTGAGGGGGAGGGAAGGGGGGAGGGGAGGGAGGGAGGGGAGGGGAGGGGGAGGGGAGGGGAGGGGAGGGGAGGGGGAGAGGAGGGGGAGAGGAGGGAAGGGGGAGGGGGAGAGGAGGGGGAGGGGAGGAGTGACATTGGTGTTTGTAATGTTACCAAGTGCAGGGATGAGATGAATTGCACTAGTCACCTCTGAAGATGGGTGTTAGGAATGTGGAGAGGAGGCTGCCAGCGTTGATAGAGAAGTAAAAGATGGCAAAGAATTTTGGAATGAGGTGTTTCTGGAAAAGAGAAGCAAAGGAACAAAGGGGGGGGGGGGTGATACACCAAGGGAGACTGGGCCGCCAGAGTGCTTGTCACATCCATGCAGCAAACTGGTCTCTTGCACTGGGTAACAACTCCCCCCCCCCATGATGGAACCATCCCACCAGGAGGCCCTCACCTGCTCCTCCTTAAACTGGTCCCCACCAAATGCAGACACGCATGGCTTGATCCCTCCAGTGCCAAGGGAGATGAGAGCAAGACCAGTGAAGGCAAGAGCCCTGGGCGACAGACACAAGACCGGCACAGCTCCCTCTCACACCCAGGTCCATTGGGCAACAGACACAAGACCAGCACATCTCCCTCCCACACCCAGGTCCATTGGGCAACAGACACAAGACCGGCACATCTCCCTCCCACACCCAGGTCCATTGGGCAACAGACACAAGACCAGCACATCTCCCTCTCACACCCAGGTCCATTGGGCAACAGACACAAGACCAGCACATCTCCCTCCCACACCCAGGTCCATTGGGCAACAGACACAAGACCAGCACATCTCCCTCTCACACCCAGGTCCATTGGGCAACAGACACAAGACCAGCACATCTCCCTCCCACATTCAGGTCCATTGGGTAACAGACACAAGACCAGCACATCTCCCTCCCACACCCAGGTCCATTGGGTAACAGACACAAGACCAGCACATCTCCCTCTCACACCCAGGTCCATTGGGCAACAGACACAAGACAAGCACATCTCCCTCCCACACCCAGGTCCATTGGGCAACAGACACAAGACCAGCACATCTCCCTCCCACACCCAGGTCCATTGGGTAACAGACACAAGACCAGCACATCTCCCTCCCACACCCAGGTCCATTGGGCAACAGACACAAGACCAGCACATCTCCCTCCCACACCCAGGTCCATTGGGTAACAGACACAAGACAAGCACATCTCCCTCTCACACCCAGGTCCATTGGACAACAGACACAAGACCGGCACATCTCCCTCCCACACCCAGGTCCATTGGACAACAGACACAAGACAAGCACATCTCCCTCTCACACCCAGGTCCATTGGACAACAGACACAAGACAAGCACATCTCCCTCTCACACCCAGGTCCATTGGGCAACAGACACAAGACCGGCACATCTCCCTCCCACACCCAGTTTTATCCTTTACACAGTGCTTAGTGCTATTATACCAGTGATCATTAATCAACTGGTTGACGGGCACCTGCTCCCTCCATCACTGTCACAGGCCCACCTTTCACCTATCCCACGGAACCACCCCTACCCTTCATGCACTCCGCCCACCACCCCTCCCCTTCGTGTAGCCCCGCCCACCTCTCTCCAATCAGCCTCTGGCTGTCCACACTGTAAATAGTGGGAATGGCAGAGAGAGACACAAAAATGTTCCCAATAGCGTAGACAATAGACAGCGAGATAATAGTCCTGTTGAAGAGAATTGGAGGAAGGAAGGAGAGAGTTAGGGTTAGGGCAGTAGCAGGAAGGCAGAAAGGGAGGGGAGGGTGTGTCAGCAGATGTGTTGAAAGGGAGGGGAGGGTGTGTCAGCAGATGTGTTGAAAGGGAGGGGAGGGTGTGTCTGCAGATGTGTTGAAAGGGAGGGGAGGGTGTGTCTGCAGATGTGTTGAAAAAGAGGGGAGGGTGTGTCTGCAGATGTGTTGAAAGGGAGGGGAGGGTGTGTCTGCAGATGTGTTGAAAGGGAGGGGAGGGTGTGTCTGCAGATGTGTTGAAAGGGAGGGGGGTGTGTCAGCAGATGTGTTGAAAGGGAGGGGAGGGTGTGTCTGCAGATGTGTTGAAAGGGAGGGGAGGGTGTGTCTGCAGATGTGTTGAAAGGGAGGGGAGGGTGTGTCTGCAGATGTGTTGAAAGGGAGGGGGGTGTGTCAGCAGATGTGTTGAAAGGGAGGGGAGGGTGTGTCTGCAGATGTGTTGAAAGGGAGGGGAGGGTGTGTCTGCAGATGTGTTGAAAGGGAGGGGAGGGTGTGTCTGCAGATGTGTTGAAAGGGAGGGGAGGGTGTGTCTGCAGATGTGTTGAAAGGGAGGGGTGTGTGTCAGCAGATGTGTTGAAAGGGAGGGGAGGGTGTGTCTGCAGATGTGTTGAAAGGGAGGGGAGGGTGTGTCTGCAGATGTGTTGAAAGGGAGGGGAGGGTGTGTCTGCAGATGTGTTGAAAGGGAGGGGAGGGTGTGTCTGCAGATGTGTTGAAAGGGAGGGGAGGGTGTGTCTGCAGATGTGTTGAAAGGGAGGGGTGTGTGTGTCAGCAGATGTGTTGAAAGGGAGGGGAGGGTGTGTCAGCAGATGTGTTGAAAGGGAGGGGAGGGTGTGTCAGCAGATGTGTTGAAAGGGAGGGGAGGGTGTGTCAGCAGATGTGTTGAAAGGGAGGGGAGGGTGTGTCAGCAGATGTGTTGAAAGGGAGGGGAGGGTGTGTCTGCAGATGTGTTGAAAGAGAGGGGAGGGTGTGTCTGCAGATGTGTTGAAAGGGAGGGGAGGGTGTGTCAGCAGATGTGTTGAAAGGGAGGGGAGGGTGTGTCTGCAGATGTGTCTATGGCAATCCACAGAATCCTCACGCAAACTTCCCAAGGAAGCTGTCTGCAATGATGGCTCCAACGATTGGTGAGAGGTAGCAGAGGACAATGAAGGTGTGGAACAGAGCAGTGGCTGTGTCTGAATCGAATGCGAGGAAACGAACTAGGTACAATGTCAACACAGCTGGGGGGAGGGGAGAGGGGAGGGGAGGGGAGGGGAGAGGGGAGAGAGGAGGGGAGGGGCGAGGGGAGGGGAGAGGGGAGGGGAGGGGAGGGGAGGGGAGAGAAGGCAGGCTGACAAAGTAGCCCAGTCATGCAATGTATCTTCAGGAGCAGCCAGTCAGCCCCACCCCCTCTTCCAGGAGCAGCCAGTCAGCCCCACCCCCCTCTTCCAGGAGCAGCCAGTCAGCCCCACCCCCCTCTTCCAGGAGCAGCCAGTCAGCCCCACCCCCCTCTACCACTCCACCCACCTCTCATTCCATAGTAAGAGAAGCGTTCACAGAACTCATTCCCAACAATGAAGAATATTGAGAGTGGGAACTTTGTAAGACAGGTGCGGACCTGCAGTGGTTGCCAGGACAACAGTCAGCAAGCTCCACACTTATGGTCCCATTATGTACACCCCACAACCTATAGACCCACCTTCTGCTGCCAGCTTTTCTTTTCCTCTCCCACTGAGGAGGGGTCAGGGCTGTAGGGCTCCGCCTCTTTGCTGTTGCCATGGTGATCCTCCCCCTCAGGGTCAAGTGGTCCATCAGAGTCAACTGCGTCACCATCCACTGTACAGAGCAAGGCAGAGCAGTAGGAGTAATGGGGGACACCACACGGCACTAGTGCTTCGGGCACGTGGGGTAATTGTGTCACTAGGGTAATTGTGTCACTAGGGTAATTTGTCACTAGGGTAATTCTGTCACTAGGGTAATTCTGTCACTAGGGTACAGTCTTGACTCTTCTTCATCCACAAAGGACTTTCAGCACAACACTGCCAGTGTAGAGCCCATTTAGTGCACCATTGAGGAGTGAGCACGCACCTCAATGCGTAGCCGCACATACCCAACAGAATTACCTCAGTTTGAAACACTGATGGAACTACTCCGGTTTACAGCATGCCATGCACCAGTCGCACTGGGGCAACACACACCTACACATGGACGGCTTACAACTCATCACGGCCACATTGTGACTACCCTAGCAACTCAACACAACCCGGCCACAGCTAAGTCAACCACCCGTGAGTTCATGCCAGGCGAAGCATATCATGTGTGCAGTCCATGGCCAGCCGTTGGTCCTCTGCACAGCGGGCCAGCTAGTTGAGGGGACATTATCCTTCCAGTTAGAGTCCATGCGCAGACTCACTTGAGGAGTATCCTGGCAAGTCAGGTCCGCTCAACAACGACGTCATGACGGGGCGTCACTCGTTTGTCACAAATTGCTGTTGGGCTGAGTGCAGGGAGGGACAGTAGGCGCTCAACACGATGTAAGCGGGTGTCCAGTGTGTCTTCTCCGCGGGTAAGTGCTTCCTTTACCGTCAATACACTCGGTCCACGCCCTGAGCAGGAAGCACCGCAAGGCACAGCGCAGACCGTCAATACGGGGTCATGTGACTGATCGCTGTTAAAATGGCGTCCAAGGGGGGCGGCTTCCAATGGCCATGGCAGTACAACTTCCCGCCCTTCTTCACCATCCAGCCCAACTTGGACACTAGATCTAAGCAGATCGACGCGTGGTGCTCCCTCGTACTCGACTTCCACAAGCACTCGAAGAGATACGAGTTGGACGTGAAGGAGTCGAGTGGCAGTCCTCTGTTCAAGAACGACAAGATTAGCCGTATCCTTTAACCCAATGTAGTCTGTACCCATGAGTGTGTTTCAGTGAGCGCATTCAGTCTCTGGACCACACACATGTCTTCCTCTTGATATTGTGTGTCTTGGAGCAGATATTGTGGTCCAGCATCAGTTCAGCGTGTGTAGCCTATTCCGTTCGTGCTCGGCTGCAGTGTGCTGGTAGTGTGCTGGTAGTGTGTGTAGTTTGTGTGTCAGCATCCTTGACAGTGGCTATCCCAGGTCAGCTTCCCTTGGAGGGGGTTAGACTGGTACTGGACACGTTGGAACAGAGAGGTGACTGGGGTGCATGGGCGGAGTTGGAGGGAGTATGACTGAGTGAGGTGTTCGTGAGTGTGTGGTGGTTGATGGGCACTAGCTCCTCTCCTTCAGGCAACCTAGAGTGGTTGGACAAGAAGAGAAAGGACCGCTGCTACATCATGTGGCGCTCCCCTGAGGAGTGGGGGAGCATCATCTACCAATGGGTAGGTGGTGAGGGCTAGGAGGCCATATTGCCAGTGGGTGGGGTTGGCAGAGCTGACACTGGACTAGCATGTACCCCCCCCCCCCCCCCCCACACAGGCCATGGCGAATGGTTTCTCAAACACAGTCTGCACCTTGTATGAGATCCACTCTGGTGAAGACACAACACACCAAGGTAGCCCTCCATCGAGTAGAGACCCACTCACAGGCAGTCTCACAGTGTACCACCTGAAGCAGACCGTTGCTGTTTTGTGAGTGTGGGATACCCCCTCCCCTCCCTCTCCTCTCCCCTCCCTCCCCCCTCCCCTCCTTCTCTTGCAGAGTTCAGTGGTATTGATGTGTGGATGCTAAAGAGGGCGATAGCTGCACTACAAGCCAAAGGGAAGGCCGAGCTCATCAAGGGGGTGGAGCCTGATGACTCAGACACTGGAGTTAAATTTTTCTCCTGAGCATGCCCACCAGTGCACATTGGTGTGTGTGTGTGTGTGTGTGTGTGTGTGTTATAGGATTTTTGTGGTACCTCGTATCTGACCAAATGGAGTTTCCTCGATACATTTGCATGCGTGAGATTGTGGCTGGAGTATTGTGCGAGTAGAGTTGCTACTCGCAGCAGCGCAGGTCCGTGGCAACGCCTGTACATGTACTAGAGTCTTGACGCGGTTTATGTATAATTCGCGGGGGCGTTGTTCGGAGCTGAACAAGATGGCGGACCAGTGGGCGAGTTTCAGTGCGTCAGGAGAAAAGGCGAGTTACTGCGCGTTCGCGTAGCTCTGCACCTGCCTTTATTGGTTGTATTGACTTTGGCGTCTGTTTTATCTCCGCAGAAGGCTGAGTGGGCCGACTTTGGCGGGTTCGAGGTGAGCTTATAGTTCGCACTAGCACTTCCGCTGGGCTGTCGTTCGCAGGTATTCCTAGGCCAGCTCGTCGCATCGCCGTACGGGTTGGAGCTCGTACTCCGTCACGGCGACCCGGGCAGGTTCCCAGCAACCAACCCTATACGCACGGTAATCGCATTGAACTCGCTGTTCGCGTAACTGCTTTTCCTCATTCCTTTGGCTGGAGGCTCTATGGCGGTGGTGAATAGCCCGCCCAACTTGTGTGGGGGCTGTAACGTTGGACACTACATGGCATTAATGGGTGACTGATGAAGGCCAATGAGTGACAATTCAAAACACGTTGTTGGAGGGGAGGGGGGTGTACAAGATCCAGTGGATACAGGATGACCACGGCTTGACTGGCCAGATCATGGCAGTTGAGTTCACTAATAGCATCTCTGACAACAAGCACCACTCACTGGTCGGATAACAAACTGATTTACCAACTGATTCTCTAGTCATTCGTACGTGTTGTATTTGTTGTGAGTGCCAGGAGGAGGAGCCTTCTGGATAAAGGTGTCCCCACTTTGAATATGATTCCCACTCCCAAAACACTCTCACCTTATTTTGAAGATGTCATTCTTATATGCCCAAAACATGCTCAGTGGGTGAGAGGTGGGAGGGTGAGGGTGAGGAGGGTGAGAGATGGGAGGGTGAGAGGTGGGAGGGTGAGAGATGGGAGGGTGAGAGATGGGAGGGTGAGAGATGGGAGGGTGAGAGGTGGGAGGGTGAGAGGTGGGAGGGTGAGAGAGGGAGGGTGAGAGGTGGGAGGGTGAGAGGTGGGAGGGTGAGGTGGGAGAGTGAGAGGTGGGAGGGTGAGAGGTGAGGAGGGTGAGAGATGGGAGGGTGAGAGGTGGGAGGGTGAGAGGTGGGAGGGTGAGAGGTGGGAGGGTGAGAGGTGGGAGGGTGAGGTGGGAGAGTGAGAGGTGGGAGGGTGAGAGGTGAGGAGTGATGGAGAGTGGCAAACCAGTTAGCCCAATGTTTAGTGAATTCTCAAGGAACTGGTGGAGTTGGATGTCCCCACAATGACAGGTGCAGTTAGTGCACTAGAAGTGGAGACATTGCTGAGGGGACCACTGTAGGGGGCTCTGTTCACTACACTGCTTAGCATACCCTGTTGTCACCTCGGCCTGTCCTCCAACACACATGATACCAGTGTCGTTTCTCTTCCGCCTTGTCCAGACTGCTTCCAGTGGGCCCAGTTCAGCGGCAGGCTCTACCCAGTCAGGCCCCACCCAGTCAGGCCTCACCCAATCAGGCCCCGCCCAGTCAGGCCCCACCCAGGGCACCGGGACCAGTGGGTCTCAGCCGGCACCCCAGCAGGGTGGGAGTGGCCTGTACAATGTAGCCCCACCCCCCAGCAGTGAGTCTGCCATTTGCAATGATGATGGTGTGGGACGGAAGTGTGTAGCTGTTAGTGTCCAGTTATGGCACACCTCTTGATACCAGCACAAGTGGTTGATCTCTTGTACTAGTGTATGCTGAGCTGTTCACCGCTGTTGGCACATGCACAGATGTGAGGTTGCTTGTCCCATAAACATGAAGTAGGAAGTCAAACTCACCCGTGTGTTTTGAATCATGAGTGTGGAAATTTGATTGGTCAGTTTCATTTCCATTTTACATTCATGGAACAAGCGACCTAAACTTTACTAGTCTAGTATTAGTTGTCACTGTTTGTAGTGTAGTAGAGTGTGTCACTGTTTGTCACTGGATGTCACAGAGTGTGATTTGATTGACATTGTAGCTCTGCATAGGCGAACTAGTAGCAAGGGTGACCGTGGCCAGTTGCTAAGCAACGTAAACTCCCAGCTGCAGCAGTACAAACAACGTATGCAGCTACTCCACCAGCAGCTGATTGTGGGCCAGCAGAAGATGAAGGAGGTGCAGGCCCAGCAGCCTCCCCAGCCCCAGCTGGTGGCCCAGTACCAACGGAAGCTGCAACAGGGAATACAGCAGTACAGGCAGCTTGAGGTGGGGGTGGGCGTGGCACTCTAGCCATCCGTATGAAGACTGTGGAGGTCAGATCTGTTCTCCGGTCCTCTCTAGTGAATGACCTATGGTACTGCCCCCTCCAGGTGGCCGTGAAACAGCTGACTCAACAGTCGCAGCAGCTGCAGCAAGCCGGTGGACAGAGGGCGGGGCAGAGGTAAGGGGCGTGGCAGGCACCGGAGTAGAGGTTGGGAAAGGGTGGAAACAGGGAGAATCCCTAACAAAGTGGTTAAGTATAAGGTTGGTACTTATGAATGTTCTGTGTGTGTCCAGCCCACAGGGGAGTGCCACTCCCGTTGCATCCAACACCATACCTCGTTCTGGCAGCCAATCATCCGGCACCGGTGCGTCCACGTCTGGTAGCCAGGAGAACGTGTTTGCTGCATTTGATGAGCCTCCGCAGGTGCAGAGCAAGGTGTGTGTGTGTGTGTGTGTGTGTGTGTGTGTGTGTGGTGTGTGTGGTGTGTGTGTGTCTGTGTGGTGTGTCTGTGTGGTGTGTGTGGTGTGTGTGGTGTGTGTGTGTCTGTGTGGTGTGTGGTGTGTGGACAGTATACACATACAAATGTGCATACACGTGTGTGCATGCACATTTGTATTTGTGTGCACCTGTGTTGCTGTTGCTGTTATCACTGTTGTGGTCCGTTGTTCACAGGTAGAGGCACCATTGCAGGCTGCTCCTGCTCAGACAGAAGCAGCAGCAAGTGAAGACGACCCTTTTGCCAGTTTTGTGGAGGAGGACAGCAAAGACAAAGTCCAGGCGTCAGCCGAAGGTGCTGCCATGGACATATTTGGAGCCCCCACTGCTGGTGGTGGGTTTGGAACAGATCAGGTTCGTAGTGGGGTGGGTGTGTCATGAGGAGAATTCCCATGACTGTCCTCTTTGTTTCCAGCCTTCATTACCTCCAGAGCCCGCCCCAGCCCCTGCCCCCGCCCCTGCCCCCGCCCCTCCTCTTGCTCCTGTCAGCAACACTGCAAACACCGAGGAGATCCAGAAGCTCACTCAAAAGATGTCAAAGTTGCAAGGTGAACTGTCATTGGCCGAGAGAGAGAAACTGAAGCTCCAGCAGGTGAGTACATATTGTGTCCTATATTTGTTCTTCAAGTCTAACAGCTGAAGAAGGCCTTCTGGGTCGAAACGTTATGTTGAATTACTTGTGCCACGTGAAATGTTCACTAATTCCCACTTGCAGAACCTATACGACATGGCATTGAGCCTGTACAATATCATCCTATACGTACTTGTGTGTGACGCTGTGCGTTCTCCCTGTGCTCATTAGTGTCCCCCTCCTCCTCCCTCCCCCCTCCCCCTTCCTTCCTCCCCCACTTCCAGGATCACGAGGCTCTGAAGCGTTCCAATGTTGACCTGGAGCGCCAGGTGCAGGAGTGGCAGCTGGCCTTGGAGGAGAGTGAGGAGAGGTACACTGAACTGCAGAGCAAGCACCAGGCGGAGCTGGAGGATGTGAGGAAGGCGGGTCATGACACACTGGCCATCATCGTGGAGGAGTACAAGGTGCAGTCACTTGTTGCCACTGCATGTGACATCACACACCGATCACATGGGCCACTTGGTTGACTTGCTGGACAGTAATCATGTGATGATCACATGACCCCTGTCCTCCTCCAGGAGCAATCACGTCTGTCGATGCAGCAGGAGCAGGAACGGAGCCGGTCCCTCCTGGCGTCCTCCTTGCAGCAGGAGATGGGCAAGTGGGAGGCACTCCTTCAGGAGAAGGAGGGGCACCTGACCACAGCTCTGGATGAGGGGCAGACAAAGGCTGCAGAGAAGACAGAGCAAGCCATTCAGGAGGTGCTACGCGGGAGGGGGATAGTGTCACTGGGAGTGACATGATGGTTATCACTGGAGGATGATAGATGGCATTAGTGGTGATTGGTGTCACCAGGAGAATGACAGAATGCATAGCTTTTCTGCATTAGTTTGTGTTTTACTCGTCCTTAATACGTATGCGTTCTCCCTGGCACACTCGACTTGCTCCCATGCCTCACAACAGCTCCAAGATAAAGAGATGGTGAAGATCGAAGAGGCCATTGCAGAGAACAGCAAGAAGCAAGAGAAGATACTACAGGAGGCCTTGGAGGTGGGTGAGGTGTTGGTCATTGTAGCACATGTCATGTGACTTCCATGTGACTGCTAACCACAGGCTGAGAGGGAGGCCAGTCGCAAGGCCATTGCAGAAGCCATGGAAGAGGAACACAAGAAGACAATGGAGTTACTCGCAGAGCTAAAGGTGCATTGGACATTAGACTACATGGTGGCAGTGTCTGTGATGGGAACGTTCTTTAGCTAGTGCTCTAAGCATACCAGTATTGCACTTGGTGCAGTTGTGCATTGACTACCTGACTGTATGACTGCAGAAATCTCACGCTGAGGAGTTGGAGGCCGAGAGGGAGAGGGGTTTGGAGGCTGTAAAGGAAGCTGCGAAGAGTGAGAGGGACCAGGCACAGGTGGGCTGCAGGTGGAGGTGAATGGGAGAACCCTGTTGGATTAAACCTGTCCCCACCCCATGCAGGAGCTGATCAAGGAGGCACTGAGGAAGGAGGGGGATAGGTTTGAGGAGAAACTGCAGTTAGCACTTGACCGTGTGCAGGATCAGGCCGAGCGAAAGTTGGGGGAGGAGCTTAGGGTGGGTCATGTGACCTGCAGTAGCATGGAGTGAGTCATGTGACCTTTAGATTGTCACCTCCCGTATGCAGATGGCTGATGTGAGGCGTCAACGCTCGCTGGCAAGTGTAGAGCTGTTCCTGAAGAGTGCAATGACTCAGCTGCAGGTTCTCCTGGGAGAGACGCCCAAGGACACACCCACAGGGGCTGCCTCAGTGCAGGAACCACCCACTGAGAATGACTCTTAATTAAGAGCAGACTTGTTTTATAACCGATATATATTTTGGCAGCTCAACTTGCCCGTTAGAGCGAACAGTAGATGGTGTAAACTGGACCTAGCAATGGTTGATACATTAAGTGGAGGACTTTTAAGTAGAAATTTATTAGATTTAATTTTGGTGTAATGAAATCAGAACATGCTTGTACATGCATTAATTTATCTGGATGAAGACTGGACTGTGCATTAGGCAACTGCAGGGGAGTGGCGAGTGCTGGATGAAGACTGGACTGTGCATTAGGCAACTGCAGGGGAGTGGGGAGTGCTGGATGAAGACTGGACTGTGCATTAGGCAACTGCAGGGGAGTGGTGAGTGCTGCAGGGGAGTGGGGAGTGCTGGATGAAGACTGGACTGTGCATTAGGCAACTGCAGGGGAGTGGTGAGTGCTGGATGAAGACTGGACTGTGCATTAGGCAACTGCAGGGGAGTGGTGAGTGCTGCAGGGGAGTGGGGAGTGCTGGATGAAGACTGGACTGTGCATTAGGCAACTGCAGGGGAGTGGTGAGTGCTGGATGAAGACTGGACTGTGCATTAGGCAACTGCAGGGGAGTGGTGAGTGCTGGATGAAGACTGGACTGTACATTAGGCAACTGCAGGGGAGTGGGGAGTGCTGGATGAAGACTGGACTGTGCATTAGGCAACTGCAGGGGAGTGGTGAGTGCTGGATGAAGACTGGACTGTGCATTAGGCAACTGCAGGGGAGTGGTGAGTGCTGGATGAAGACTGGACTGTACATTAGGCAACTGCAGGGGAGTGGGGAGTGCTGGATGAAGACTGGACTGTGCATTAGGCAACTGCAGGGGAGTGGTGAGTGCTGGATGAAGACTGGACTGTACATTAGGCAACTGCAGGGGAGTGGTGAGTGCTGGATGAAGACTGGACTGTGCATTAGGCAACTGCAGGGGAGTGGTGAGTGCTGGATGAAGACTGAGGGACAGACCTTGCGAACACCTAGCTTGGTGTAAAAATGTCTGCTCTTTGGCTAAGTATACTAGGGCATACATTAAAATGCAACCAGCCTCGCTTGAATGCAACCAGCTAGCTACTTCAGTAAAGTACATTGCATGAGCGTAACTCGACCAGGGCAAGTACATTTTGGGCAATAATAGAATTGTAATCTGCTTTCACTGGCTGTCAGAAAGAAGGGATAGCAAGCCAGAGGAAGCAGGGCAATCGACACCTACATATTTGGAGCTGCGCAGGGAGCCGTCCATGCTGTGCTAACACAGTGCGCGTTATCGCTTCACCCGAGGGAACAGTGAAAGTGTTCACGGCCACGCGGGGCAAATGACGTCAGCCAATATGGCGGAATGGCCAACAGGCGTGTAGCCCTCGCTGAAGCAATGAGCGACGTTAACAACAATTTGAACGCAGCGTGCAGCGATGAAGTGGAGTGTTGAGCTGATTCGTGGCCCATGGTGGTCAAGTAGAGCGTTTTGTTGTCGTGAGCGCCTGCGGAGAACACCGGGCTATTGCGTAATCTAGGTGTCTCGGGTTTTGACTGGGACGGATATACATATATACATACATACAAACGGGGGACGACAACACATCACGATTACTTGCCTCGCCTTTCGGCTCGGCAATAAGGGTAAATTGGTTTTATTTTAATTGGGGATCTAGACCAAAATTGGTTACTCTTGTGTTCTGTTGTGCCAAACCTAGTATGAGTGGTAAATATGTGGTGTACGTACTCGAAAGGAGGCGGGTCACGGACCGGGAATAAACAAATACGTATACAAACAACCATTCCACACATAATTTATATCGGTATATACACAAGTGACAACATGCATGGTGGCGTGGCGGTCCTGTCTGTGTGCGTGCGTGTGTGAGGTGACATGCTCGATACACAGATCATGATTTGTAATTTGCCAGTAACTTGTTGACAAAATGGACTATCGCGGCAACTGGTTGGCTCGGCTCTAGCTCACCAAACAGAGCACACATGTAGCCACTGCGCTCATTAGGCTTCCACACAAAACCAAAACACCTACACACACAAGGGAAGAGGAGGACAACACATCACACACAACACAACGTGAGCACGTACACACACCACACACAACACGTGAGCACACACACACCACAGTTAACAGCGACACCACTTCCACCTACTTTGCTCTGTTGACAGTCACCAACTTGCCCTTGTACTGCAGCCCTTCAAAGTCCCACCTGAGGTAAACCAGGCAAGGAGGAGGCCGTGAGGGAGGAGGTGGGAGGGGGTGGGAGGGGAGATGGGAGGGGGTGGGAGGGAAGATGGGAGGGGAGGTGGTGGGAGGGGAGGTGGGAGGGGGTGGGAGTGGAGATGGGAGGAGAGATGGAGGGGAGGTAGGATGGCAGGTGAGATGGTCAGGTGAGGTAGCCATACTCACCGTGTGTCCAGGGGGTCTACAGTACAGCAGGAAATAGTGTTCAGGGGATGGAACCGTTTGACAAAACTCCTATAAACATCACATGACATCACATGACATCATACATCACATGCACAAGAACAACAGCACTCTGCCAGAGTGTTTCCATAGCAACCACATCAAGCTCTTGCTCACCCGCTAACTGTGTCCGTGACGGTGAGACCATCCTTGGAGGCCTTGAAGTTGACTACGTTAGCTTTCGTTAGAGCAAGTGACTTCAGTTGATCGGCGACAGATGCAATTGTGTCTGGCAGGCCGGGGCCTGACACATCCACCATACCAAGGTAAATTAAGTCTGTTGCTATGGAAACAAAGAATAGGCTGTAAATAATAGCACACAGATTGGAGAGGTGCGAAGTTTCAAATATCATTCCTAAATAAGGTAACAAGGGGCTGTCCCTCACTAGTCTCGAGTGACAGCTGGCCGTCCTAACAAGTAGTTATTCCTACAGTGAGCGACATGCCTCATGCTTGACTGTGTGTGAGTGAGAACCGAAACCAATCAAGTGCACTCAACAGGAATAACACAGTAACAAAACAAAATGGCAGTCTTCTAATGCTAATTGTGTGGATACCACCCCATGGACCACCTCCATCTACCTGCCTGGTCTTGTTGGGGGCGGGACTGGGAGCGCTGGGAGGGTCGAGCTGCACTGCCACCTCCAAGGTCTACAGAGGAGGAAGGCTTCAATTAGTCACTTGCCTTATAAGTGCACACATACAAATGTAGAGGCCATTCATGACTAGCACATGACAGTGCACAAGGCCATACAGGAGCCTCTTTGAAGGGTCACATTGAGAGGGTCACATTGAGGGGGTCACATTGAGGGGGACACATTGAGGGGGTCACATTGAGGGGGACACATTGAGGGGGACACATTGAGGGGGACACATTGAGGGAGGGACACATTGAGGGGGACACATTGAGGGGGACACATTGAGAGGGACACATTGAGGGGGACACATTGAGAGGGTCACATTGAGGGGGTCACATTGAGGGGGTCACATTGAGGGGGTCACATTGAGGGAGACACATTGAGAGGGTCACATTGAGGGGGTCACATTGAGGGGGTCACATTGAGGGGGTCACATTGAGGGGACACATTGAGGGGGTCACATTGAGGGGGTCACATTGAGGGAGACACATTGAGGGGGAGACACATTGAGGGAGACACATTGAGGGGGTCACATTGAGGGGGACACATTGAGGGGGTCACATTGAGGGGGACACATTGAGAGGGTCACATTGAGAGGGTCACATTGAGGGGGACACATTGAGAGGGTCACATTGAGGGGGTCACATTGAGGGGGTCACATCGAGGGGGTCACATTGAGGGGGACACATTGAGGGGGACACATTGAGGGGGACACATTGAGGGGGACACATTGAGGGGGACACATTGAGAGGGTCACATTGAGGGGGTCACATTGAGGGGGTCACATTGAGGGGGACACATTGAGGGGGACACATTGAGGGAATCACATTGAGGGGGTCACATTGAGGGGGACACATTGAGGGGGTCACATTGAGGGGGTCACATTGAGGGGGTCCCATTGAGGGGGACACATTGAGGGGGACACATTGAGGGGGGGTCACATTGAGGGGGGGTCACATTGAGGGGGGGTCACATTGAGGGGGGGTCACATTGAGGGGGGGTCACATTGAGGGGGAGACACACAGGAGGTGAGGAATGCTTGTGTGTGTGCGTTTGGTACGCTTGTCCCACCTGAGTTGGGTAGCGTCAGCACACATGGCAGGCAGTACCTCTCCATGCAGTGCTGTCGAATGAATTCCACTAGGTCATCTGGAAGAGGGATAGGATCACTTTGGTAGCCTGGGCACTCAGTCTTCAATAGTGCAGTACATTAGGGACGTGGATGTGTTTGTGTGTGTGGGGGGGGGGGGGGGGTGGGGTGGATTAGTACGCATGCTAAAACTAACCAAAAGGGGGTTCACTCCATCCCTGCAGGCGGACGCCTTTGGCATCAGGTTGAACAAGAAAGTGCTTCACACACATGTCTTCTGTTACAATGATGTCTGGGACAGGGAAAGTAGGCAAGTGTTGAGTGGGGTGAGGTGGGAGGTGAGGTGGGAAGTGAGGTTGGTGAGGTGAGGTGGGAGGTGAGAGGTGAGGTGGGAGGTGAGAGGTGAGGTGGGAGGTGAGAGGTGAGATATCCACCAACTGACCTGTGGGCAACTTTAGCTTAGTCCGCACTGTGTTCTCACTGACCCTGATAGTGAGGGCATAGCCTCCTGTGACAGTGGAGCTGTCTCGGACAATGAAAGACCCAGGTGGGCTTGGGCGGATCAGGGCAATGGCCTCATCTCGTGTCAGTGCTTCCTTGTACCAGTAGCAGCGGAGGTCTTCCACATCTGCAGCAGTGGGGTCTTGGATAAGTGTGTGTGCGTGCGTGCGTGCGTGCACATGTGTGTACCTCTTCGTGACACAATTCTTCCACTTGACTTCCCATTTGTTCCCCTACCATGGATGGGTGCTGAGGACTGACGGTTCAATGACTGCTTCTTTCTTAGCTCTTCAACTACAGGGGTGGATGGAGGCGGTGCTGGCTTGTGGCTTGCACGATACGGAGCAGGTTTACGAGGGGGATGGCGGGAGGATGACACTGAAAGTGGCTGCTTACTCGATGCATCACTGCTTGATCCAAACTTGGGTGGAGGTACAGGGGATCTTGGTTTGTTGGCAGTAGGGATAGGTGGGAGGGGCACGTTGGACTTGGGGTGGGGCGGGGACTGGGCCAGCATCTTGTGTGGGTGGGGCTTGGGCTGTGTGGCGGGCTTTGGTTGAGCTGGCTGCAATGGCGGCATAGGCTTCTTTGCTACAACGGGGCTGGCCTTGGTAGGGGGGAGGGGGGGAGGGTCAGCGGTGGGCGGGGCTACTACTTCCTGCACCTCACAGGAGCCGCCCCATGTGTCCTTGATGAAGAAATAGTCCTCTCCTTTCTGCTGAATGCGGTCAAGTGGTACAGGTAGGGCAAACCCACCAAGGGACTGGGTCTTGTCTCCACTGGTGATGGCCTGTGACTGCACTGAGGAGGGGCCCCTCTCCTTAAACAGCAGCTTGCTCTTGATGGCATGTGTGATGCTGGACAATCCACGCTTCACAGGGGCACGGGGCTGGTTCACACTCGGGTCCTCACCCTCTGTATCTGGTGCAAGGGGAGGGGGAGGGGCGGTGGCTGCTGTCCCTACCCACTACCGTCTAACCCCGCCTCCCCTGCGTGCTTACCATCTGACTGCTCCACTTCATCACTGAACTCCAGCTCCCCCGAGTTGATGTAATCACGCTGATCGGGGTAGTTCCCCCCCATAGCCTGATCCAACTGGTACTCACCATGTCGATCCAACGTCTGGTCAACTACATCGGAGTTGATGTAGTCAGTCTGCCCGTTGTCCTGGGGGCAGGTACCTCCATTTTGTGGCAGCAACAAATCCTGTGGAGTGTTCACATAGTCCTCCTGAGGGGGCGTGGCCTGAGGGTGGTCCCCATCTGGCTTCACATTGGCGTAGTCCCTGGGGTTCACTGCCGCTAGAGGATGCTGGCTGGGCTTCACTGTGGACGGTCGGGTTATCTCAATAATTGACTCTCTGTTAACAGGCTGCGAGGCGACAAAGTTTTGTCCCTCACTAATAGCGGATAGGTTAAAGTAGTCTGGCGGTTCAGAAGGTGGGGCGGTGGGTGGGTCTCTCCTAGCCGCTGTGTTGGGCATGCGAACCTCTCCCCACTCACTCTGAGGGTGCATGCTCACAGCCACATTGCTCTCCGGGTCAACATAACTGTAGCTAGGAGGACGCTGGTCAGGTTGGCTGGACATCTCTTCAAATGTCTGACGGATATCCTCACTCTGTACAGCAAGATGAGAGATGAGGGTAGGCTACTGACACACACACAGCCATGTATCATGTCCGTCACAGGTGCACGCACGCACGCACGCACACACACACACACACACACACACACACACACACACACACACACACACAATCACAATTGTTAAACAGATCACAGCACATAATACCTCAAACAGCTTCACTGACGTATGCCAAAGTAGGAACACACTATTATCATCTTGTGATGTTAGCAGTGGTGCAGTGTGCCCACTGTATGGCCAAGCTTCCAAATCACTTACTAACACTCAATGAAGAACCATCCATCATTGACGCCACACATGGGGGCCTTATCTTCTTCAAGCAATGTCTATAGTTAGGCTATCACACATTGAGTGACTACACACACACACACACACACACACACACACACACACACACACACACACACACACACACACGCACATACACAGACACACACAGACACACAGACACACACACACACACAAACACACACACCATTGCCATGTCTTTCTCCAGGCTCGAGGGCGGAGTTGGCAAAGGCCTCGTTAGAGCAGAGGGGAGAGGAGGCGATCTGTTGGCGTTCTTAACGAGGTGGTCGACACAAGTGTACAGACTGGCATCGGCTGGACCGGGCACCCGCTGTATGTCTTTGGCTAGCGGGCCACCTGGCGAGTGAGGCGAGCTGGGAGACGACAAGTCGATCAGATCTTCTTCTTCTTGCCTCTGAGGAGGTGGCTGTCGAAGTGTTTGGAGCAGCCCGTCAACTACAGGAAAGGAGATACGGGTAGGCGGCGCTAGTAAGATCCACCGCTACCTCTATGCCAGTGTATGAGAGGGACTAGTAAACCCTCGATTGGCCGCAAGAATTTCTGTAACTCGGCCGTGTGAGAGGAAGTTCCTGCTTGTTATTGAAGCCTTATTAGGAAGCGCCGACTTTTACAGTATAAATCATTACATCACGTGACATGACAATGTCAAGGGTCAACCTCCCCTTGGTTCACACCTTCCCTGAAGTCTTGGTAGGAGTCCGAGCGGCTGAGCTGCGCTGAGCTGCTCTGGCCCCGGGAAGAGCCTTCCCTCGTGGCCATCCAGGAGAGAGTGCCTAATGTTGGGCACAGGAGCTGGTGTGGGTGCATGAGGTTGTCAGCGCATGGGATGGCAAGGGTGGAAGAGGGTATAGGGATGACCATGATTGGGTAATGTAAGGTGATGACACCAATTGAGTATGTGAGTGTTGATGGGGTCATTGGGGTGATGAGTGAAGTGACCCACCATCATCTTGGTCCTTGTCAGAATTCACAGGAGTAAAAATGAGATCCAGTTTAGCATTGTCAGGGAAGCGCTTGTCTATCGGGGGATGAGGGGGATGGGGGGGGGGGGGGATAGAAAACATTCTGCCCGCCTGCACATTGAGGAAAGCAGCACACACACACACACATACCTCGGTGAGCTTCGTCCAATTCATCTTTTGTAAACACCATTTCCAAGTCCTTGACAAAACAGGTGTGAAACTGAACTCTGAAGATGAGTTCCATTGTACTGTGCTGCTTCTTATGAAAACACTTGATCTGCAAGCAACAGCAGGTGATGGGTGTGTTATGACAGGACTGACAAGTGTCATGTTGACGGGATGGCGTGACATGTAGTAACATGCATGGTGTTGACAGGTGACAGTGGTTCCAAGAGCTACACTTACCAGAATTTCTCCTTTGAGCTTAACACCATCATAGAATGAAATCTTTACTCTTTCACTGCCTGAGCCACACACACTTGAGACACGAAGAAAGACTTGGGTGTGTGTGTGTGTGTGTGTGTGTGTGTGTGTGTGTGTGTGTGTGTGTGTGTGTGTGTGTGTGTGTGTGTGTGCGCTCACTACAGCCCAGAGGTGGCTACGAGGGTGAGGTCCTGGTACACCTTTACAAATGGCCGACAACCTCCTCGTCCGTCAAAATCAGGCACACCATGAATAATTAAGTGCCGAAGAAAGAGGGGTCTGCCAAGGAAGGGTTGGGTGGGTCAACACACACACAGTCAAGTATCAGTGCTAAGCGACAGAGGACACATGACACACCAAATATTAGTCTACCATCCACTCATGGAAGCAGCACACACCTAACTCAGTGCTGCACACACCTAACTCAGTGCAGCACACACCTAACTCAGTGCAGCACACACCCAACTCAGTGGAGCACACACCTAACTCAGTGCAGCACACACCTAACTCAGTGCAGCACACACCTAACTCAGTGCAGCACACACCTAACTCAGTGCAGCACACACCTAACTCAGTGCTGCACACACCTAACTCAGTGGAGCACACACCCAACTCAGTGCAGCACACACCTAACTCAGTGCAGCACACACCTAACTCAGTGCTGCACACACCTAACTCAGTGCTGCACACACCTAACTCAGTGGAGCACACACCCAACTCAGTGCAGCACACACCTAACTCAGTGCAGCACACACCTAACTCAGTGCAGCACACACCTAACTCAGTGCAGCACACACCTAACTCAGTGCTGCACACACCTAACTCAGTGCAGCACACACCTAACTCAGTGCAGCACACACCTAACTCAGTGCAGCACACACCTAACTCAGTGCTGCACACACCTAACTCAGTGCTGCACACACCTAACTCAGTGGAGCACACACCCAACTCAGTGCAGCACACACCTAACTCAGTGCTGCACACACCTAACTCAGTGCAGCACACACCCAACTCAGTGCTGCACACACCTAACTCAGTGGAGCACACACCCAACTCAGTGCTGCACACACCCAACTCAGTGCAGCACACACCTAACTCAGTGGAGCACACACCTAACTCAGTGCAGCACACACCCAACTCAGTACAGCACACACCTAACTCAGTGCAGCACACACCCAACTCAGTGCAGCACACACCCAACTCAGTGCAGCACACACCTAACTCAGTGCAGCACACACCTAACTCAGTGCAGCACACACCTAACTCAGTGCTGCACACACCTAACTCAGTGCAGCACACACCTAACTCAGTGCAGCACACACCTAACTCAGTGCAGCACACACCTAACTCAGTGCAGCACACACCTAACTCAGTGCAGCACACACCTAACTCAGTGCAGCACACACCCAACTCAGTGCAGCACACACCTAACTCAGTGGAGCACACACCTAACTCAGTGCAGCACACACCTAACTCAGTGGAGCACACACCTAACTCAGTGGAGCAACATCTGTTGCTTGTAATAACAATGTGGTCTGGTCACAACAAACGTGTGTGTGACTGCATGCATGTTGTCACAACTACAAGACACTAAAGTGAGGTTACTGTAACATCTGCACAGCTTGCCCGCTACCTGTGACAACAACACTTCACTTGTGTTACAAAGCATAACATTTGGAGTGCTCATTTTAACTTCACATAACTCTTGCAATTGTGCAGTGTAGTAGCATTCGGACGACTCATCACTGCTTGCAGACTTCACTCACAGCCCTCACACTCACAGCCCTCATACTCAGCCCTCACACTCACAGCCCTTACACTCAGCCCCACACTCACAGCCCTCACACTCAGCCCTCACACTCACAGCTCTCACACTCACAGCCCTCACACTCAGCCCTCACACTCAGCCCTCACACTCACAGCCCTCACACTCAGCCCTCACACTCAGCCCTCACACTCACAGCCCTCACTCTCACAGCCCTCACACTCACGGCCCTCACACTCAGCCCTCACACTCACAGCCCTCATGCTCACAACCCTCACACTCACAGCCCTCACACTCACAGCCCTCACACTCAGCCCTCACACTCACAGCCCTCACACTCACAGCCCTCACACTCACGGCCTCTCCAGGACTGCCTGTCCCTTCAGTAGGTCACTGAAATAGAATACATACCTACACAGGGTGTAACAGTCACATGACAGTCACATGACTACTCATTAAAGATGAGTTACCAATAAGTGTCTATTCAAGAGGTTATCTCAAACTGGTCTGACATAGATCACATGACTTACCTCTTCTGAGAAGGCTGCTTAACACCCTCAGGCTGTTTTCCTGTAAATCGCTTACTGGCAAAGTGGTCCAAGGCATCCTGAGCACTGGAGGTAGAAGCAACTCCACACATCACTCATCACACAGCACTTCTCACACAGCACTCCCTCACTCACACAACACCCATCACACAGCACTCCCTCACTCACACACCACTCATCACACAGCACTCCCTCACACACACCATCCATCACACAGCACTCCCTCACTCACACACCACTCATCACACAGCACTCCCTCACTCACACACCATCCATCACACAGCACTCCCTCACTCACACACCACTCATCACACAGCACTCCCTCACTCACACACCACTCATCACACAGCACTCCCTCACTCACACACCACTCATCACACAGCACTCCCTCACTCACACACCACTCATCACACAGCACTCCCTCACTCACACACCACCCATCACACAGCACTCCCTCACTCACACACCACCCATCACACAGCACTCCCTCACTCACACACCACCCATCACATAGCAATCCCTCACTCACACACCACCCATCACACAGCAATCCCTCACTCACACACCACTCATCACACAGCACTCCCTCACTCACACACCACCCATCACACAGCACTCCCTCACTCACACACCACCCATCACACAGCAATCCCTCACTCACACACCACCCATCACACAGCACTCCCTCACTCACACACCACCCATCACACAGCACTCCCTCACTCACACACCACCCATCACACAGCAATCCCTCACTCACACACCACCCATCACACAGCACTCCCTCACTCACACACCACACAGGCTAGAGGTGCCTGCAGTGCTCACCTGTTGCACACCTCTGTGTAGTGCATGAACGCAGCTATCACACATCCAGTGCGGCCCTTCCCTCCCTGCGGCGGCAAACAACAAACAAGATGCACTAAAGGCTCAGGCTACAGTGTGTTAACCAGAAATGGGATTGTTGTTGGAGAATCACGTATCATAGAAGGATTAGATGTTTTGACCTCAATAGCCTTCGTTAGTCAATTTGACTGACAAAGACTCTTGAGGTTGAAATGTCTTACCAATTCATCCTTCTTGTTTTGTGAATGCTCAGCAACATTCCCATTTCTGATCAGCAAAACAGTACACTCCCCTTCCTACTGTACCTCACTCACCCCTCCCACTGTCCCTCCCCCTCCCCTCCCACTGCCCCTCCCCCTCCCCTCACCTTACAGTGGACCACTGCCACGTGCTGCGGGTCTGAGTCCAACCACGACTTCATCGACTTGCACACACTACAAACACACACCAGCCAATCAGTAACAGCCATGTCGTTACCATGGCTACAACTAGCTCGGAAATACCAGCTAGTGGCAGTACCCCCTACGGCACCACATACATGTCACCCAACAGCAACGGGGTGGACCGGCCCAGCACACATAGATGGTTACCCTTGGCAACCATGGCCCTATCACCTGTCTACCCAACACCTACCTGCTGAGGCGCTCCAGGGAGGGCGCCAAGTGGTCTGGCCACCCAAAGTCCAGCACCTGATTATTAAACTTGGAGGTGTCGTAGCTCCGTTCGGACAGGTTGAACACCTGTGCATGAGGTGTGGGTGTGGGGAGGGGGGAGGGGGGATAGAAGCAGTGACACCTGTCACCTCCAGGACCTGGCCCTAGTCCCTCCTTACCATGTATTTGTTGCTGTGTCTGCTCTCCAGTAACCTAGCAACATCCCTGAGGTCATTCCTGTAAGTGCTCTCCAGTCCACTGGCAGGAAAGGACATGGCTGAAGGGGGAAGGGGGGGGAGGAGAGGGAGGGGGAGGGAGGGGGAGGAGAGGGAGGGGGAGGGGGGAGGGGAGGGAGGGAGGGAGGAGGGGGAACAAGAAGTATGGATATATAAAATTTGCACCAATACGTAACTGGCTCAAAGGTACACGCACCGATGATCCTGTCTGTAATGTAGGTGAGGTCCAGGTCAAACCCATCATCTACGTACCGCTCCCGGCCCCTGTAAGGACAAGCAGTAAGACTAGATCATGTGACTGCCATGTGACTCTGTCCACCAATCAGCTCACTTGGCAACCAAATGCTTGACCTTGACTTTACTGTGTGAGGTACGCGGAGCAGGCACTGGACCATTCTGGGCTCCACCTAGGAGCCCCC